>CAJNOQ010001024.1:0-37143 GCA_905250885.1 Didymodactylos carnosus | reverse complement strand
GTTGCTTCCGCTTGTGAAAAGTTCTGTTCAAGTCTTGGCTATTGAACAGCGAAAATCGCAGGTCTCTATCTCATTCCTATCAAAAGTTATTCAAAAAATGCCCACGGGTCTTGTACTTTGGGATGGATTTGGGTAGTTCAAAAATACGCATTTTTCAGTGAGTTAAAGCTTCTCGCATTGTTTGTCTTTATGCTGCTATTTCGAATATAATTTGTTTTTTGTTCGAATGATACGTGAAATACATGAACACAGAGATAATGAGATATTTACAATTTTGAAAAAGATATAATTAACCATTTAGCATTTGAGTTTTTACCGCATTTTCACCCTTCAGATCTGGTATCCCGATCTCCACAGGTGATGTGCCTTGTCCAGAAGGTTAAAACGTATAAATCTACAGACATATGTCGATGGTGGTGTGTCTTAAAAATTTATTGTTTTTCATAAGCAAACGCTGAGTTTTTAACCTGTATTTTTTTTATTAGTTTAACCTGTAAATTGATAGTTGATCTGTCTTTTCATATGTTCGTTCCATCATTAGAACAAACGAGCACAAAAAAGTTATCTTTGATAGATTTTCGAAGATTATTTTTATGAGTGTTGCTACTTTTCATTTTAGGTCGAGATCGAGCCAAACAAGAACTGGCACAATTGAAGTTAACAGAAACAGTCCTTGATCAATTTTCCGCTGAAACTGGTTTAAATACATCAAGAAAAGCTCAGTCGGCAAAAAATCGTCGATTAATACAATCTCAAGTACTTTTGATTATACCATTTTTTGCAAGCAGTTCTGACAGCATTTCTCTAACATAAACATCCTAAAACATGGTATACATTTTTGAAAGACTATTTTGATAATATCAATCATGATTGAGAGGAGTCTTGAGAAATTTTACAGCTAACTAATTGAGAGAAAATACATCCTATATAACTAACTCCTTCTCTTTCAGCCTGCAACATTTCGTGCTCGTTCTCGTAGTATTGAATCTGCTAGGATGTCCGTCCGATCATTAAATATCCCTGGTGATACAATGAATAATGCTGAAAGGGGCGATAATAATCAACAGGATATGAATCCTGTTATTTTGTCCAAATTACTAGACGGGTAAAATAAATAATTACTTTAATACATATTAGCTAAAATTGTTTGCTTTTTCTCTACTTTTAGTTCTGCATTATCGCAAGCGTTGACATCAATGACTGCTTTGAGTAAAATCTCATCAGCTCGGAACAAGAAAAGTGCTGATATTTTAGATAAACATGCCGACTTTTTTGTTCAACCCGATGAAAACGTGCATCAGCCACGATTAGTCAAACGAAATCAAACTAATTCAAGCCTGAAACAGAATTTAAAATTCTATAATCCTCCACCGAAATCAAAACAACGTCCACAAAGTGCTCAAGCAAAGTTGCGTGCAACAAATTTAGATAAAGATACGTTACAGCAAAAACCGGAGGATCCATTAACATTAAGGTAATATTAGAACTGGTATTGTATTTGTATTGAAAGTATCATTAACTTTTGAATGATATATACTTTCAGTATACGACGAATAAGGCAAGTGTTTTTTTAACCGCTCTGTAGAATTATCACCACTGTATTATAGAAACTTCTTCATCACACATGAATTAATCTTATTCATTCTACTCATCTATTTAACTACTAAAAAAATTATATAAAAACGAATCAAGACATATACAATTACGCTTAACCTATAGCTCAAGATATTTATACTCACGGCGTCAGCTATGTGATCTTAGTCTGTTTTTTCGTTCAAAATCCGCAAATTTATTATGTCAAAATTTTACATGATTTATTTATGCATATATCATCAAAATGTCTACTGTACATTAACTGCTCCTGTATCTATTTTATAGGGAACAATTAATGAAAAGTCTTGAACTACGTCAAAGTGTTGAGGCAAAAATCAAAACTGCAAAAGATTCGAATTCAGCGAACTTTATAAGGTGCATATTCTACTTTGGTTTCTATTTTTATTCATTCTTTAAAAGAATTTGTTTCTTGTTTTCTAGCAAACGATCAGATGCTACACTTAAACGATTTTCGTTATCGGAGTAAGTGATAATATTTCCACTGTTACTGTTATTCTAGTATTGAAATTATTTATTATATTCCATTTGTCATTTTAGACAAGAACGACTGAAATATGTCAAATTCATGAGAGAAGTCACCGATGCTATATTACGAAAAAATTTAACAACGGAAAATGCCATCGAGAAATTATTTGAAATACATATTGATAGAAATAAAACAACTCTAGATGAAGTAAGCGATCTTCAAAATGAATTTGAAAGATCTTCATCTATTGATATGGATTATATTAGACAGTATTTAAACCATTCTTTAGAAACGAATGCGTGAACTGCTACAAGCATTGAAAGATGATCTTGGCGTATCAACTTTATCGAACGGTAATCTCTTTTTTTCCTCTAAATTCAGCTTAGAATGACACAGACAGACTTTTGCATAAAACGAACTATGAGTCACATGTATCATTCATTTATGCATATGTAGAATAGAGCCTGGGCTCATCTTTTAATGTAGTGTTTCATAATGCTGCAGCAAAATAATGTGATAAGCATTGTTAAGTTTATATTGATTTGAGTTGTTTTTTTATAGGAACCGGCGTTTATTCATCGGTACATAAAGCAACGAGCTATGATAATGATCCAATTGAGAAGCCTCCCGTGAAAGACAGTATTTACAACGATAACACTCCGTTATCGCCTTATACGAATGGTGAAAGACGTCGCTCTTCGTATGATTTGAACACCCCATTACCATGGCAAACACCGTCAGAAATGCATATTTCTCCAAAAATAACGACTGAGACCATTCGTCGATCAACGATGAAGAAATCAACTCTAAATGATCTAGTTGACGAAGATGAAGAGTATTCTGAACCCATACTAGACGGAAGAAATTTACGAAAAACGTCGACAGTGGCAATACTGGATGAATATAATTCAACACCAGAACATGTCGTTAAACATGTGAATCATCAACATCCAACAACAGATTCGAATAATTTGGATACATTTACAATAATGTCATCACCTCCTCCTCAAACTAAAAAACGTTTATCGTTGCAACAGCATCAGTCAGTTTCACCGACTGTTCAAAATTGCGTGGATAATGAAACTGGTATCCAATTTTCATCAGCAGAAGATTATAATACAACGAAACAAGATTCAAAAAGAAATAAAACACCCGTTATCTTGGAACAAACTTCTGATTTTACTAAGCATAATCAACATGGTATGTAAGGTCCACTATACAGGATGCCCCAAAACTTACTATTTAATAAAAAATGTCGGAGTTTTAGCATTCTTAAACTGATTCGAATAGTTTGTTTTATAAATGTTAGAAGACTGTTCAAATTTACTATTTATTTTAAAAAGTCTGCTTTAGCATACCTCTTCAGAAAGAAATCCAATAATATATATTCGAATAACTTGGAGTCTATGAAATTATTTAAACTCTACCAATCTAACAGCATTAAATTTCCTTTAAAGATGTTCGAACAGTACGGCACTCTACTTTATATAAAACGAATGAAACTTTTTACTAGTTTCTTTAGAAACTAATCAGTTCGATTGAGAAATGGTGGAGTTCTGCCGTTTTTGGCTTCATGGTGAATTTTGGAACAGCTTGTAGAGTAAAAATGCTGCTGCTACTTTCTTGTTAATGGAACTGAACATGCCATAAGTCTATAAAAACATACCAATTCGGCATTGATTATAAAACTTCAATAACGCTTAGGATAACAATGTTGAACATCGAAGTATTCACGTCTTAAATTGTAATTACTTAGTATATGTAAACAACCAGTTCTGACATTTTCGAAATATAAAGTGTACATAAAGTTGTTTAGCTGATCATTTTTTTTTCTCAGAGACTACTGTGGAAAAACCGTTTCCGGCTGAAGAATTCATTCGCAATGATGATGATCAATTTAAATTCAATAAAACTATCAGACGTGCAAGTAAACCCGATTTACACAACACGAGTTGGCTAGCGGACGACCAGCTTCCCTCCAAAACAACAGTAACAACAGTGGAAAGTCATAATTATGAGCCTTTTCCAAATCATTCAGTCAATCGTTTTACAACAGACAAGTTAGATCCATTAAATACTGTTAAAAAACACTCGAGAGAAGACGCTCCTCCACCTTATCACGAACATGCACAACAATTGGATAAAACAGGTAGATTTATTTTCAGAAATTCGCATTATTCAGTCAAGATTTTAATTTCTTTATCAATGTACAATAAAATACATTGGCAATAACAGCAAAAAGATCATAGATAGAAGTTAGAATAAATATTATTACCATACGATAAATTTGAAAGAAATATTAATCTATGAAGAGCCTAAGACTGCATCTTTTCATTTCAGTTCATCGGGAAGAAAGTGAACCGGCTCAACAACATGTTCATCCTGTCCAACGTACACTAAGTGATACATCACGAAAACATTCTACTGCTTATGATAGCGACAATTTTGATGATTCAAATAGTCAGACAGAGTCCGATACAATTCAATCACAGAAACACCAGAAAATGAAAACTAAAACATACCATGAACAAGATAATGAATATGATGAATTTTTATAAAACATTCAAGGATTTCATTTCGTATATCATTGTTCTCTTTTATCTCTGTATTGGCTTATTTTAATGTCAGTAAATATTTTGTGTGATATTTTTATTTTTTACTCTATAACGTTGAATTTTTTTCATTCATCAAGTCAAAATTTATTTGTAGTAGGGGCCTAATTTTCAAATAGTAACATAGAGGCTCTATGTTTAATTGTGTATGTTACAATTTGAAAAGTTTCCACTTAACAAAAAATTATGCAGTTTCGCTGTCGATGATAGTTTATTATGAAAGAAGACGACAATTTAGATTCATTTTCACCACATGTGTATTAATGTTCCCGTCCAGTTTCTCAATATTGTAAAACTGTTTATATCAACTGTGTACAAAGGATTCGCTAAATTATGTCAATTTGTTAAAAAAAAAACTGAACTATATCACATTGCATAAAAGGAAGAATATGATGAAGACAATGGGTGGGGGAGTTTACCAACATCTACTAGTAAATGATGAAAGAAAATTTGTCACTTTTTTACATTTAGTGTATATATTCATTTTTAATTACTACTTTCGGAAACTATAACTAAATACTTCGATGAATGATAATATGAACACTAGAAAGAATAACACATATTGAACAATTTTATATGATAAGAATAGAAAAGAAAACAATATTTTTTATGAGTCCGCCCTATTAATTCACCGTTATATCAGTTGAATTAGAACTATAAACGGTTCAGTGAACATGATCACGTTCATTCTGTATGTGCTTTGCATCATAGAACATGAAAATTGATGACTGTCCAACGACATCTGATGTTTTATATTTCTTTTTTCGTTTTCTTGTTATAGTAAATAATATGTCCTACAACTTTTTGAGGATACAACACTTAATATATACGCTCGATATCGAGCAACAACGGTGATGATAATGATGATGGTTGTTGCCGCAAGCTAAGAAACTCATAGTCTATTGTCCATCAAATTTTAATTGTTTGTTATTTGACAATATCTATTCAACATCTTTTGTTTCTCTATGCTTTTCTACCTTTCTGTGTGTGCGTGCGTGTGTGTGTGCATTAGACTTCAATAATTTTTTGCCTATTTTTATTCACTGTTGAATCAAAAACTAAAATTAGTGACAAATAAAAAGTTATAAATACGCATACATCACATCGCATCGTGATCTATCAAATAATTATTACTCGTTGTCGTCTAGTTGTCTTCAAAATTCGTTGATGTATTGCAAACAAAACAAAATATGATGAGAAAAATATGAGACATAAATCTTTCATCGCCTTTTATGAGGGTCATCTATCGCCGTTGTCGTCTCACCTCAAGCTCGTTGGTATTATTTACATTATATTAATATTTTGAAATTTGATATAATACAAAAGAAGGAGAAGAAAAGTCAATTTGTGTTTTTGTTTCTCACGTATTATATTAAAAATATATAATGACTTATTATTTTACTATAAATATTCTATGTTATCAGACAATATTAATTAGTTAATAAAAATGTATCGATGTATAATTCCTCCACGTGTGTGGTTATCAATTGGATTAGGCCTTCTAATATTCGGTTTAGTTTTGGGATGGATTTCGTTGGCCGTACCTGATTGGCTTCAATATCATGAAAGTAAAAATTTGAATCAAGGTGCATCAGATGATATGAGAAAATTTGGACTTTGGAATAATTGTACATTCAATACGCGATTAAATGATTATGACTGTTCATCGTGGAACGGAAATGCACCAAGTAAGTTTCACAAGTACCGTGAATTCTAAAATAGTTCAAATACTACATATTATGGTTTTTCCACATCGGTTACATAAAAATTATCGATAAATGTCAAAAATTAATATCATTCACCCTTGTATTAGACAAATTCTCTAGTACATGTGACCTGATTCTTAACAAATAAATTGTTGAACGTATTGTAGAATGTAAAAATCTGGAAAAACTATCATTTTTTCACATGATCACAAAATGGTCCGACAGTAACATATGTTAAACTGTGTTTTACAAAGGCGTCAAATTATTATCATAGATGGATTAGACTAACTATTAACCATATAAACTACAACAAGAGAAAAAGTTTGAAAGATTTTTCAAAATGAATTTTCAATTAAAAGTTGTCAACTTTTAAAACTCAAAAAAACGTTTTACATATTTGTACCAGGACATTTTTTGAGTCCACCATTCGAAAGACCATAAAAACCTGAACTACATCAATGTATTTTGAAGTGATGATAAAAAACTTTTGCATTGATATCAAACAAAATAATCAACAGGTTTATAGAAATTCTTTTGTGAAATCTTTTAAAACTTAGAGAGTCGCATTCAATCCAAATTTTAAAACTTTCTCGATCATCTAATACAAAAGAGCATATTTCACTCTAGAAAATATGTATTTTAATATAATGAATAATGTATTTTATATACGAACGAGGAGTCTCCACTGACTTTTTTTAAACTTTTTATTTAAAATTTGAATAACTATTCCCAGCAAATCCGTTAAAAAAAAGGTGCTCTTTATTTAAATCATTCAATTGAGTTTTAAAAAGTTTACAACCTTTTTAAAATTCATTTTGAAAAATCTTTCAAACTTTTTCTCTTGTAGTTTATATGATTAATAGTTAGTCTAATCCATCTATGATAATAATTTGACGCCTTTGTAAAACACAGTTTAACATATGTTACTGTCGGACCATTTTGTAATCATGTGAAAAAATGATAGTTTTTCCAGATTTTTACATTCTACAATACGTTCAACAATTTATTTGTTAAGAATCAGGTCACATGTACTAGAGAATTTGTCTAATACAAGGGTGAATGATATTAATTTTTGACGTTTATCGATAATTTTTATGTAACCGATGTGGAAAAACCATAATATGTAGTATTTGAACAGATTTACAATTTACTTTATTGCGCGATTGGTGTCCATAGAAGGATATAGACGTCGTTTAAGCTATTAGTTATGTGAATTACAATATACGAAGCTTTAGTCGATGGATGCATTACAAATTTTTTCAAGATCGATGTATTACAACATTATGATAAAACTTTTTTTTCACAGGTTTTGTACGTGTTACTCAATCTCTAATTCCAATTGGTCTAATATTAGGAACAGTATCATTATTAGCAGCATGCATCGCTTTTACCTCTCGTAAAGTATTTAATGCGAGTGCGTTGTTTGCTGCTCTATTTTCATTTTTATGCTGTGAGTATCTGTCTTTCATGCACACATAGACCATCGCACCAATGTTTAGTTTATCCATCTCTTTAGTTGCGTTTGTAATAATCGGTGTCACTGTATTTGCTACAGAATCGTTAGCATTTACCGAACGATTCCATACAAATTCAAATTCACGTCGATATGGCATGTGGCTAATGATACCATGTTTAATATTCTCATTTATAGCTGCACTATGTTTTGTTGTTGCTGCTATTTTAAATTGGTATGATTATAGGAGCATGAAAGTAACTGGGATATTAAATCATAGTGCGGATAAATTTGGCAGTGTACTTAAAACACCATCGGATAGGTAAAATAAAGACTATTTGTTTGGTTGTTTTATCTGTATTTTCTACATATTTTCTTAAAGTAATATGACTGCTCTCAAACATCAACAGCAACAATTAGTTCAAGCAAAGCCGCTAATGCTCCCCCATCAATATCCTGATACGTGTTATCAACCTGGTGCTTTGCCAAGCTATCCACCACCGAGTTATGTGCCACAATTAAATGGTGCTATTAATCCAGCATTCCATCGTGGACTATATGGTTATTCTCGACCGCCAAGTCCTAATGCAAATCTTATGTTTAATGTATGTCGAAAACACTTCTGAAATCAGTCTGAACTCTTGACTATTCTTGTATTTTAGCTCGATTTGAATCATCATCGGCATTACATGACTGAGGTAGATTTATTGATTAACCAAATTGCGTTAATGATACTTTAAAAATATTTGCATTTTTTTAAATAGAATTCTGATCTTGAAGAAATTCCAAAAATTAATCGGTCAAGAAAACGGTCTCGATCTCGTCGTCATTCTACTCATCGTTCGAGATCACATAGTCCACGTGAAAATAACAACAATGGAAATAACCATAATCGTCCTCAATACATTCCTATTCCCATACCCTATTATCAACCGCAACAGCAACAAGCGCAATCTTCACATAACACAACAGCTCAACAACAACAGCCACCGATGCCTTACGTTATTCAAGCATCAAATCAGAAACAACCAACCCAATACATCGAAGAAATAGCACAGACAATTCCTCAATCAAGAATTTTAACAGAGGTATGACCTATTCACGTACCATTCAAACCAAGTTACGTAAGGGGAACATATGGACCATATTAATAATTTTAGGCAAAAGGCAATGTTCTTACTTATCCCGCATTGACAAACGGTCCATTATTGATGAATGGAAATCCAATTCAACTCACTAATTGTGGACAAACTCAACAACCCGTTTATGCTATATCGTATCGTACGAATAATTCATCTATGATTCCTTCAAATGGTCAGCAAATAGCAATAACTACGGGTCCACCAGCGACACCCTACGTAACAACGGCTGTTAATCCTTCAAGAGGTATGTATGCGTATTCACAAACAAATACTGAACAAATTATAGAAATAACATCCGAAGATGAAGAAAATACAATACAACAAACACAACAACAAGTGGGTGTACCAGCCAGAAGGAGAGATCAAAACAAAGTATGCCATAATCAACTATTTTCTTGTATTTTAAGAGATTTTATCAAAATAAGCACTATAGAACAACTATACCTGCTGTTTTTGCTAAATTTGAAACAGAATGTCAGTAGTAGCTTCCTTCTGTACCATGCGAACTCACTGTATATTCGAACAAGAAAAATAAGTATAGAAAGAAAATATGTCCCATCTATATCACTTAACTTGTACAAGTTTTTCATTCTCAGATTCTATGAAATTGTCACTAGTGATAGTATCAGTCAAGTGTTACCGTTACTGTGCGATATTTTCGTAAAGAATCTTTTAGAATGTTATTTAATATGTCTGTTATTTTTTTAGTCAATTAATGAAGCATGGACATGGCGAAAATTATAAAATCCTCAGATGTACAATTTTACCCTTATTAGACAATCTAAGCCACCAATATTTCCTTTGCGGAGCAGAAACTGATCTCCTATATAATAAAATAATAACGTGTTTGAAGATAAGAATATATATTGTACCTCTAGAACTATAGAGAAAACTCTAATCAGCTGATATACCAAGAAGAGCAGAAGACGGTACAGAACTGTTCTGTTTTTTTTCTTACATAGTATTTTCTTTCATTTATTTTGGGTTCTCTGTTATCTGTATTTGTTACGTTTGTTCTCTTTTCTTCAGAGCATATTATATAAAAATGCGTTCTATTAAGAGAACAGGAAGAAGTCCGATCCGCTACAGGTCGTTTATGTAGAGGATAGCGAACAGTTCTTTCTAAATTTATTTTATATCATTAACTGATGATGATATAGGATGTACATGTAAGTACATCTCTCTTTGTTCCGACAATAAATTAGAACGATGTTGTTGCATAAGCGAAGAAGTCAGAGGAAAGAGAATGAAAAAAAGATGGCACTAAAGTAACGCACATCCTTTCTTGATAAACAACTCTTGGATCTAAAAATTTGCCTGGAGAGGTGAAGGTTCTATTAGTCTTCAGCGAATAACGTATATAATAACAAATAATTATTGAGCAATATCCAGTATATTGAACGAATATTATTTTGAGGTAACTAATTATAAATATCATTGATTTTAGCTAGTTATTAGCGTGTATTTTTCTATCCTATTTTTGCCAAGTTTAGCCACTGTATGTGATTCCACAATCTAATCTTATAATGTAATGTATCTTATAATGCAATGTAATCTTATGGAAGTACATACACACAGCTCTACCACAACATTACACATTTTGTTCTCCTTATTTGAAAATCTGTAATACGAGAACTGTAGTTCGTGTTTGTTTCAACAAAAATGAATAAATAAAATTTATACAATAGCATGCCAGTGCGAGAGGTTAAACACAGAAGATATTTACAGTTTTATTCTTACTGAAAGTAGATAATAAAAAGCGCCCCACACCAAATACAGACTTTAAACTACCTTTTTTTGATTCTCTTTGTATTATTCTTTAGTTCGTCCAATTATTTGTTAGATAGAGAGGTGTTAGTTATTTACTGTTTTTATTATTGAGTACCACGAAGTCTATTTCGATAGCTAAATGCATATTTTCGCCTTGCATTAACCAAACAGTCGTAGCAAAATACTTTGTATACTTCAATGATATCTAACGTAAACGCGTAAAGGAAACCCAACTTCGCCAGTGACATGTTCAACGGAAGATGATGTCTTTCTGTCGCATTTAATGTTGAGTAATTGTTGCCTGAAGAATCCCGATCTAGTTCGTGAAGCCCCATGACATTTTTCTGCCAGGGAGGATCTCTGCCCTAGTCCACTTTTCCTGGAAAAATCCCCAAGGAATCATCTAACAGACTCTCCAGGGAGTCCCTAGGGATTTCTCAGGGAGTTCCCAAAAACAAATAGATGCTGAATTTGACTCCTGTGCTCAATTTTAAGCGTAATTTAGGTTTCTTTTCATCCATTTTTTATCATATTGAAATTTAGTTTTTGTAAGAATAACTTCCACTTTCTCCCCCAAATTCTTTCTCGTCTGAGCCATCTCAGTGAACCTCGCCCAGTGGACGACTCACCCGGCTGAAAAGGTAACTAACGTCGAAACGACGAGTTAACGCCGACGAGTTTCAGGCGGAAGCCGCTACACTTATCTAAAAAAGGAGATGTTTCTGTTTGAATTTTCACATTTTATATACTTCTTCAGCCGTAAAAGCAAACGATGGATATGTTGTACATTCTTCCTAAAAAATCCCTGCAGAGTCATGGGTGACTCTGTAGGAATTTCATTATTTCTCTCCACTGCGTGAAAATCGGGGAGTCAACAGAATTTTACAGGGAATCCTCGAGAACTTCCAAGGGATTTCACGTTATTTCGGGGATTCACCGGAGACTAAGAACGGTTAGAAAAGTGAATATCTTTGTTTTCCATCGGAGACATCATCTAGAGATTGTTGGAAAACCTTGTGAAAAGAAATGGTTTGAGCTTATTTTAGAGAAGATTGGGAGATATAGCTTAAGTAAGACTGAGACGTGCGGTCGTTGCCTGCTATATCCCTTTAACCATAAAACCACGTCAGATTTCATTTTTTTTATTGTAAAACCATTTCATAACATCCCCAAAAAGATTGTGACGGTATATGGTGCTATATTCCTTTTCGAGGTAGTCATTTCAGACCTGTCGTTTCAACTGAACGGTTTTAGTTTTGGTTATCCTTTTTCTTTCGAAAGCCAGTGCCGTAAACAGGAGGTCAATTTTGGGAGTGTAAAAAAATTTTAATGCTTCGCGCATGCAAAAATTTTTCTGGGGGATGTAAGAAAAGTTTATTTTGCCGTGCGAGGAAAAAAAATGAAAACAATTTTTAATTTCCACTGGCAGAAAACGACAACTTTTTATTTGATAGGTGTATAAATACACTCGTGCGTACACCCAAAAGTTAAGATAATATTATTTTTCTGATAAGGGCCTTACGTGCTAGGTTTTCTCAGTTTTTTTCAAATAAATTTTAATGCAAAATAGACGATAACCTATCGTTCCATTCATTTCTGAGGTAACCCGAGCTATATAAAACTAAAAGAAAACCAAGTATAATCATGGCAGATGCAGAGTTTAGATTTGTATAAATGTGTAGAGAACATCACAGAATAACATTTACGCGTAGAAAACATGAAAAAACGTATGATAACACCTGTTTTTTGGAAAAAATCTTGAGACACTTTATTCTTAGGAAATATTTTCGGTTCGAATTTTACATAGAGAGATGTGCTCATGCATGGAACTGGTATGAAAAGGTATATATATAACTGTTGATCACTTCTGTGGTAAAAACGCTGATCCTCTTCGGCGTGTAGCGTCTGTCATAGCCGGCGACATCTTCAAAAACCATGGCTGAGGCGCTACGAACATTTTTCCCGAAGGGCTAGGATTCCTTTATCAATAGGTTTGGGACTATCAGAAATGTATGAAAACATAGCTTATCAACTATGCTGAATCTCGTGGCAATTAGGCATGCACCGAGTAACTGACTAAGGATGTTATGTTTTTTCATAAACCTGGCGTTCGTAAGTTGCTTCGTTAAAAATTTTCTGACTCGGTAAGAATATAGAGCAAACATTTCTCTACAAAATGAGAGGTTGTACAGCTTTTAAGGTTTTGGTAGCGATACCTCAAGAATACATAATCGAGTAGTAAACGAGTACTCGACGAGTATTCAGTTAGTTCTTTATGGGATATGGCTGCTGAAATCTCAAAGCAAAGCACACAGAGTTGTCTAACCTCTCATTTTGTGGAGAAATGTTTGCTCTATATTCTTACTAAGTCAGAAAATTTTCAACGAAGCAACTTACGAAACCCCAGATTTTTGAAAAAATATAAAAATCCTTAGTCAATTACTCGGTGCATGCCCGATGGCAATGTCCGGTTTTTGAAAAAGATTTTAGAATCTAGCAAAACCTAAGTTTTACAAAAAACCTAGTATTTTCCGTCTATTTTCAACTAATATTAAAAAATTCATAACTCACTTAAAATACATCAGAACCAGTTGAAAACTTTAGGATGTGGTTAGTTTTGTCCGTTAAATGTCATTATGGAAGCGAGTAATTCTAAAGAGCAATATTTGTTAAACAGTTTTCTAGCAGCCTTTGCAGAAAACCACAGAGTTCTCTAGATTCTCTTTTGAAGATTTTTTTATACGTAGAATATAAAGTAGTTCAGATACTGTACATCCTAAAGCGACTTTAAAAGAGTCGCTAAAATACGGCTAAATGGGAACCGACTTCAGTGTCTTCCATGCGACTTAGGAGTAGACGGATGGATGTGACCACTACAGGTAGTCACATCGCATGATGTGTCTTCAAAATAGGCGCAATTGTGCAACTAAACGGGAACCGACTTCCATGTCGTCCTAGAAGTCGCATTTTTTTTTACAGTGCAGCTGAAAACAGCCGGAAAAGACTAGTTTTTATAAAACTTAGGTTTCGCTAGATTCTAAAACCTTTTTCTAAAAGCAGACATTGCCATGAGACTCAGCATATTAGTTGATAAGCTATGTTTTCATACATTTCTGATAGTCCCAAGCCTATTGATAACCCTTCGAGAAAAATGTTCATAGTGCCTCAACCATGGTTTTTGAAGATGTCGCTTAATTCCAGCTTCTTAGTAGAGACTTTGGATTATCCATCTATGCAAAAATATTAATAAATTGCTATTTGAATTTAAGTAAATCCAAGCCAGTTTTTCTAAGGTTCTCTGGAAAACGGCCTTCCGAAATTTTTCCGAAAACCGATTTTGTTTGTGCAAAGGTAGCTTCAGGTGTCTAGTTTCAAAAACTGAAAACCATAAGGAAAACCTTCAGTTTCCTCTGAGTTATTCAACAAATGGCCACCTGCATGATATTCTGGAATGGATAATAATATAAAATATCTCACAGCTCACGTCTGCGCCGTTACTAAGATGTGAGGGCATTTTATTTAAGAGAATATTATAAGCTAGATTATTACTTTAATCAATTATATCTGTATGTGGATGCAAAACTAAATCTCATAAGCGTTTGTTTATATGCTGACATTTCTTTTTCTTTTGCGCTGTTTGACTATTATCTATCACCTAAACTTCTAAAAGAACATAATTACTTATCTAAACTACGAATAAACTAACTAATCGATCCTCAGTAATATTTTTGATCGTTAAATAATATAGCTAGTCCGAAAGGATCAAAAGGACCATAGTCATTTTTACATGATATTTGAATGCTGTCCTCAATTTATTCTCCGAAAGCTCCTAATGACAATTGAAACTGTCATGTCCTTGCTTCGTGCGTAAAAGCTCAGTGCGCATTATTTGAGTTTTCTTATTCTCAAGATTCCCCATGCGTGGCATTGTTAGTGGGGTATCAATTTTTCTGATCACCAGATTTATTTATTGCGCAATGATCACCAGAAAATAAGACTTTTGATCACCCGATCAATTAAAGAAAACATATACAAGAAGAATATATATAGAGTACTTCGGGGTAATCAGAGGCACTCTTCGAAAGTTTCGTCCTTTTTTTGCTATTTCTTGGCCGTTTTTGATCGAAAAAAGTTGCTATTGAACATGATGGTAGACCAAACATTTTTCTATACGCTCATGTAAAAACCTTTTCAAAAACTCCGGCCAATTTTGAGCAGATCCAAAATACGAAGAGCTCCATCAAAGTGCCTCTAATTACCCCGTACGGGGTAAATAGAGACACTTCACTTATACGCTTGGGGTAAATAGAGGCAATCCATTCAAATACATAGAGTTTTAATGTACAATTGCTGGTTAATTAAGCTTAGGAGATAATTAGTTCAAAAATACCTCATTTTGTAGCCCAGATCTTCCTCTCTCTACCATATAGTTTTGAGTTCATTATCATTTAAACTCATTAAGCTAATTAGCATAACACCAAATTATCCGACATATGTCTCTTCTGCATGAAACATACAATACGATATGAAAATATACTTTACAGGATAAAGTCGCGTTATAAATGTAAGAAGTCAACTACATCTTCCATTGCATGCACAACTTGCTCTAATGAAACCTGTCTATATTGTTCTGCTAACCAACGTCCATTCGTCTGCACATTCTGCACAATTAGACGTTATACCAACGACACAATCCTTTTTGATTAATTAGTACATACAATACATAGCTGGTTTTTTGTTCTTAACACTAAACTTGTTTCAATTACTGTTGTATATGAAAAATAGGTGCAATATCATTGCTTTGGGATCTGATGGCAATTTTCTGTTGATATCGTATTATATGTTTCATTCAGAAGAGACATATGTCGGATAATTTGGTGTTATGCTAATTAGCTTAATGAGTTTAAATGATAAGGAACTCAAAACTATATGGTAGAGAGAGGAAGATCTGGGCTACATAATTAACTTTGTTGTCGTTATTGGAGCATTTGGATGATCTTGAACTAATGATGACTTAATGTATGTTTGTGATAATCTGCATTTAACATATTTTGACACGGATTTTCGAATGGGTGATGGTAAATGCGTTGTTGAATTGCGTTCTTCTTGTTCGTATTCATGTTCATTTCTGCACATGACCGTCACTGATTGCTTATTACCATCCGGCACGATTATCTGAATTTCAAAGAACAAAAAGGATACTTTCTATACTCCCTCCATTTGAACGAATATTTTGTATGATTTTTTAAATCTGATCGACGATATTGGCAAACATTAAACTGTAATTTTGCGTATTCTTTTGTTTCATCGGATGATATAGTTGTGTGTAATACTTTCCATTCTTACTTCGACATTTTTTTGATGGTATCGTCTATTCGTACTTCATATTTCTGTTCATACTTCTTCTTGTATATATTTTCTTTAATTGATTTGGTGATCAAAAGTCTTATTTTTTGGTGATTAAAACACACTTATCTCTTGTTAGTGCGCATCGTTCTTTTATATATGGGCAAAACCAACGTTGCGGACGTGACGTTCATAAACTCCAAGTTACTATATATCTGAAGTGTTAAGCTTTCTAGTGATGCTATTTATATCAGAAACGTGTATCAAGTTGCTAACGATGCTACGAAAAAATGAGTTCTGAGGATACTTGTTAAGATTATCTTTCTCGCGAAAAACTATGTCGTTGCGGACGTGACCGAAAAAGACAAACATTTTCAGTGCATGTACTCTAAAAAACATAGGTTTATTACGAAACCTAAAAGGATATAGAGAATTTCGAAACCATTTCGAAACCATTTTAGGTTTTGTATGCATATGGAGTCGAAACAGATTTAGCTGAATTTTTTGCAGACGAGTTGAAGAAAAATCTTTTTTGAAAGTTACTTATAAGCAAGAGGACATGACTAATTCAAAACTATCTCTGCTCAGGTCTTTTTCGTTACCGAGATAAGAGACATTATTTCCTAAAAACTGACTCTTATTTATTGCTCCGAAGGCAAGAGTTTTTCATTAAATTGATTACTTAGGCAGCTGTAACTTTATGCTTAGATTCTCTGACAGCAGTAATTTTGTAAAAACGTCTTCCATGGGTGGAGAAACCGTGCACATTTTGGACTTTTTCCATTTTTAACCATGTCGGACTTCTGATTTTTTCACGATTTCTACCAATGAAAACTAAGCTCGCACCCAGCAACATGTCTCTATACTGTACTCGAGTTACTTACGGATATTTTATTCATAAAGGTATGATTATAAGTGGCCGGCAGAAAAGTAGTTATTTTACGGATAATGCCTCCTATCTCGGTAATGGAAAAGACCTGAGCAGAGATAGTTTTGAATTGGTCATGTCCTTTTGCCCATAAGTAACTTGCAAAAAAGATTTTTCTTCAACTCGTCGGCAAAAAAACTCCAGCCAAATCTATTTCGACTCGATATGGAATCCCTTTTCGGATTCGTGATAAATCTATCTTTTTTAGAGAGTACGAACTGGCTTTTTTAATGTTCACATTCTACTACATCCAGTCGTCTTATTTTTGAAAAACTCATAGCGTCGAGCTTAAGACCTATGCTCTTTCAAATGATCCATTCAGAGTATTTTTTAAAGATTTCCAGAAGGGTTTTCCAGAAAACTTGAGGTTTTGGGTTAGGTTTTCCGGGGAAAATTGCCAGGGCTATATCGATAACTTTTGAATAAACAAACAACAACAGCATTAGCAGAGGTACAGTATTAAGAAAAAATTTTAATTGTCTGCTTTTGTCCTGAAAATAAAATTGAAATTTTAAAATGTTTCAATCTAAGACATTTTTTTACTTTATCTATGATGAATGGTTTATTTAAACAAAATGCTAGAAATATTCTGTAATAAACACTTTGTATGTGAATATAGGCCTAGATGAATAGAGTTAATTTGCTAAAGTGTGATGGTGGTTTTCTAGAAAACTCACTTAGCTTCCCACGGGTTTTAAAAGATCCCATTATAGCTAATGATAGTATACATGGTGTACTCCAACAGCGTAATAGAGAGTGAGAGATCCGCCATATTTTCCGGAAGAATCGTTCTCCGAAATGTACAGATCGACGATTTGGACTCTTGCGGCACCACCTACTGTAATAAAAGTATCTGAAAATATTTTTATAACTAAATACTAACCCGTCTGATGGTCACACCCGCTCGGTTTCAAGCCTATCGCTACAAAATAGAGAAAGTATAAATCTATTTCAAGTTCAAACTTTATTCCAAAAAAATAGCTAAGTTCATTCTTTTCTATAATCAATGATACGTTTTTTACAACTTCAAACGTTTTAAGCTGAGGCAGTAAATTGCTCATAGACAAAATCTCAAACTTAATTTGCTATTATTTCTTATCTATAGTCAACAGTAATCGGATAATCATCGTTAAAAATATAAAAACGTTTAGTTATAATATTTATTACTTATTGTTAATTTCTAAAGTCGTCATTATTATTCGTAATGATTAGTTATAACTTACGGCGTTTACTATGTCCTCTAGCAATCGTTATATTATTCTCATTTCTAATCGTTATGAAGTTATTCAATAACACACTTAATTCTCATCAATTACCATTAGCAGAAATTGTTGCAATTTCTCCGCCGCCATTAACCTTTGAACAGCTTGAAGCATCCATAGAAAATTTACTCGATCCGCAGTCATCGTCAAAATCTCATCAACATTCTTGGAATAATCTAATGTCATTATGGAAATATAAATTGTCAATATTTATGAGAGATTCATGTCAATTATGTGACGCAAATCGAACGGAATGTTATGAAACAGTAAATATCGATAAATACGTATCATCAGTGAATGACACATACTATCCACGAATTCCTATACCTTATGTAAACGGTATTGGACTTTATTATTATTTCGATATGCAATTAAAAGCTTTAAATAATTCCATTTTGTCAGTCGATACAACTCAATGTGATTATTTTCATATGATACAACTCATGATCAATATTCAAATCATACTCTATGATGCAAATATCAAACATTTTTTAACAAAAGGTACACTAATTGGCACGCTAAGACATCATGACGTGATTCCATGGGATACCGACATTGATTTGTTTATACCAGCCTATACGACGAAAAAATTATTAAAAATGTTTCATCTTTTGGATGTACGATTCACCACTACAGTATTACCGTCGACATCATATACAAACGATTTAATTATTTACCCGTTTCGAAATATTTATCGTGTAACATCGTATAAAATATTTTCATCAAGATCGAAACAAGTCAATGGGACAAAATATCGTTGGCCTAAGATAGATCTCTTCCCCTATTACGAAAACAAAACACATTTATCTGCATATCCAAAACATCGACATAATTTAGGTAAACTTTTATTATATTTAACAGATTGCCTGAGAGTTTCGAAGCACCATGTTCACACTCTTTTCGCCATAACTCTTTTCCATGTGAATTTCACATAAGATGGTAGTCCACTCTAATCTATTTTATTTGACATTTAAAAACTAGAGATTTTTTTCTTATCAATATAAATGGATGCCTTAGAAAAGAAACGTCTAAAATATGCTATGATCAGTATTAAACTACGTCAGAAAAACAGAATATTTTGAACACAGACATCTAGTCACTAAATAAAGTGGAAAAAAAACTTTGAATAGTGTTTAATACGTAAAAAACTTACAGACGAAGTTTGTCCACTGACATTCAAAACGTACGATACAATAATTAATTCAAAAATAAAATATGTAGTTAAAGAATTGAATAGAAAGAAGTTTAACTTTTCTTCTGTCAAAAGTGGGTCATAATCTAATGTGAAATTCATATGGGAAAAGAGGTATGGCGAAAAGAGCATGAACATGGTGTCTCTAGACTTTTTATAGTTTCCAAGTGTCTGAGAACATCATGTCAATTGTCTTTTTAAGTCTTAGCTTGATCTTTGCAACCGTTACATAGTGTTAATTAATGTTGCTAATATTTTTGAACTTATGTACAATTCGTTTCTTTCCCTTTAGGCACAATGGATTACATTTTAAAATCGAAAGTCTATCCAACATATCTAAGACCATTGGGACCACTTCTAGTCCCAAGTCCATATGATCCTAAAGTATCGTTAAAAGCTATGGTAAAATTGGGCTCAAATATCTTTTATGCGTGCGAAGGTAATACGTTTTTACATCGTGAAAATCGTAGATCAACGGAAACATGGCGTTTACCGTGTAAAGAATTGCGAGATTCTTATCCGTTAGTGAACAGTCAATATGATCAACATCGAAACATATGTACAGAAACGTTATTATATCAAAAAAAAGTATTATCAATGTTCAAATATAAATGTAAAGAAAATTTAAATAGGACATTGTGATTGTTGTTAATGGTTTATCTTTTTTGTTGTTGCTTTCTTATAATAGTCAATTAGGATTAGCGTTCAATGATGGAATATCAATAATATCAAATAGTTTGATGAAACTACAGCGATAAAGTGCACAGTATTGGTTTCCTTGCTATCTGTCATTAGGATATGAACAGTAAAGATTTTTATTTATGATGAACTATCAACAAGTCTTACGAGTTGACAATTTTTTGAAAAATCAGAATTTTTGTGCAGAAGTTCGACATGGTGAAATAAAACGAGTTGGTAGACGTTTATTCTCTGTAGCTCGAATGTTCGCTTTCGAATTTTTAAACGTGTTTCGTGACTAAGAATGTTCGGTTCTCGGTTCCGGAACCAAAGTCGCGATTCCGGTTCTCGAGTTAGAATCAAATCAAAACGAATCGCGTTCTTGATTCTCAGTTTCGAATCGGAAAAGAATTTTTTTTTCCGGCAGTAACGATTTGATGAAATAGAATTCATTTTATCTGAGAACGAAAAGTAATTTTTATGTCGTATAAAAGAAGTTGCACAGAAGTGTATCTTATGAACACTAGACCTAACTTCTCGAAATATAACTGTACGTGTGGTTAAAAAAGTCTTGGCTCCGAAGAAGGAACCGTCTGAGGAATCGTTGTTCCGATTCCCGATGAAAATAAGAAAAATACGGCTCTAGTTCTTGATAGAAATCGAGAATCCTATTCGTAAACTCCTGTGCTTCTAAATATTTTTCAAATTAAAAAATTTCAAGCTTTTACTTTTTCCAGGAAAGAGTTTCAAGCCTCGAAACGCATACAGAAATTGAGCATCATCTCCGTTCTTCTCGGGAAACTCTCAAACTCTCGCAATTTTCCCTGTCATCCAGCCTACAAAACTATTGAAACATACAAGAATGAATTTTGCAAACTATATACTGTGTGTGTTTTTCGTCTATGTAAATGTAGCTGACGATGATTACAGTAGTAATCGAAAGCTTCTGTTTTAAGGCCCACCACCCACTCAGAAAAATTCGGTCAAAAAATCGGTTTTGAGATACGTACGTGAAAAGATAGCCTGAAGTGTCTGCTTCCAGAATCTGTATTGCTTTTGGTTACAAAAATGTTTTTTTCGGGGATTTGAGCAAGTTTTCTAAGAGCCTCGAAAAACCGGGTCGTCAAATAATAGTTTTTTCCTGGATACTTAAGCAATTAAAATTTTTTTTAACATACAGCTTTGTAGAGGAAACGTGTCTGATCCAAATAGGACCTCGCACAATTCTGTATGACCTTGCATCAAAAAGTTACAGGCATTTTTCTAGAAGTCCTAAAATCGAGTATTTCATACAGCGTTTAATACAGTGTTTTCTCTATATAAGAGTTACACCTAAAGTGCGTCCCAAGATTGTAAACTGGAAGATAACAGATTAAAGCGTAAGCTAAGTAAGAAGCTTCCTAAAGCTCTGGACTAGAGAAGAGTAATACTGAAGAGACTGTCTAGACCACCATAAGGCAGTTCAAAAGATTGAAGAATACCAGACGATCAACATGGTGAATGTTCAACCTTATAAAAGCGATGAACTTTGCAAAGACGGTCATAAGTCATTATTGTATAAAACGTATCATTATCGCCTTCGTACGCGTAAAGTTGATGGCACTGAAACGTGAGGTTGTACTGAGTAAGTTGTCTGCTTAATATTGCTTCTCTTCTGTTGTTGAAAATGAAATAATCCATGCTAAGTACCAATATTTGCGTGGATGTATAGATTTTTAAGAGTATTTTAATGTTGCTAGAAAACCATGTTATAGAATTTTGTGCAGTTTGCCAGATGGTCTTTTAAGCAACGAAGTTTCGGATACAGAAGCTTGAATATGTATTTTGTTTATATTCTTTACCATCACAAAATCACTACGTGTTAGCATCTATTGCATCTAGTGGCTATTTGTTCTCCTTCGAGAGTGTACTGTTTAAAAATGTTCTATTTTAAGAATAAGTTTATAAATTATTCTCATTCGAGAGTGCAGCAGCTGAATATGTTCTCGTTTGAGATAGATTATAAAATATTGTTCTCCTTCAAGAATGCACAGTTTCAGATTGTTCTCAATCGAGCTGGCGTCTGTTGAACTCATACAATTAATCTTGTCGTTGATAAAATTATTATCAACAAACAATGTTGAGATGAATTTTGCCTAATGAGTTAGAAAACAGGGATATGGGATTTTATCTATGATGAAGTCGATTCTCAAACTTAACAGGCAAGTCCATTTTTGTTCTTCTTGATACTTCTCGTGCTCTAGATAGTGGAAAAAATTGGACATGAATTCTAATTTTCCATTAACCATGTTAGAGTAGAAAGAATCGCAAAAATCTGCATCGGAGTTTGGAATCGTATACTGTTATTTGAGACTTTAGCTAACCGTTTCTACGATGGAATGGAGATGAAAAATAGAAAGATAATTCTGATAGATTGACTATATCGAAACGGTTTTACGATTCGCTCTGATGCTGTCAGACTGGTTCAGTTGGACTAAACTTCTTCGCAACTGGTAACGTTGTTTAAAAGTTGTTCTCAACTCGATTTATGTGAATGCTATCGACGGAAGTTTCATCTAAAAAGGTTTCAGCTTAGATGAGCAAAGTGGTTGCAAATGTGCTATGAACCCTTATGGAATCCTCTTTGCGAAGAAGAAATTTATAGTGATATTCATTATTCTGGATACATATCACTAGAATAGAAAAAATAAAGTTGGTTTTGAGTTGCTGAAAAGTGCTTTTTCGTATTCAGCACATTTGATAACGCAGAAGATTTTCTATTTTTGGCAAGATGTGCTTCCAAAAGTTTAGGAAAAATTTTGAAACAACCTGACGTAAAAAAATTTCATGAGAAAATAATATCAGTTTGAAAATTTTTTCTAAACTTTTGAAGGCATCCCTGGCCAAAAATAGAAAATCTTCTGCGTTACCAAGTGTGCTGAAAACCAAAAAAGCACTTTTCAACAACTCAAAACTAACTGTATTTTTTTTCTGATGATATGCTATGCGACACCTGATGAATTTTGGCATAGTTACCCACGGAAAATTTTTTCGATAAAACCGCGGTTAACCGCGGAGTTTCTTGTCTCACTGCGGTTTCTCTGTAGCAAACTATTCTGAAAAACGTGGTTAACCGCGATTTGACTCACCGCGATTTCTTCGATTCAAACTGCGGTTTGAAAACCCGATAAAAACCATAGTTTTGATGACAGTTCAATTTGTCTTCACCACGCTTTTTAATCGCGCAGGAAGATGTCGTATCAGGTGTGTCGCCAGGATAGTCATCTCTAGGAATCCTAGATCTTCTTGGCAGAATGTTGGGAGAAAATTTCTGATTTTTGGAAGTTTTTCTGTCCTTTTTTCCTCAAAGGTCTATTGATTTTCTGATTTTGAACTTCCTTTTCTTAAGCCTTTCTGATTTTCTTCCTTTGAATCTGGTATCCCCGGGCATCTACCACATGTTTCCTGCTTAAAACACTTAGATCGGTAAGATATACCATCAGGTTTGATCGTTGTATGAACAACCCGGGATAGCTCAATAGAAACATGTTGGACAAGCAAATTAAAACTAAGGGGTTCGAATATCACACAATGTATATGAAAGATTGGTGGTTTCAGGTGGACTAACCGCATTACAGCATCACCGCAGTGCAATGGAAGCAACAACCGCGGTGTATGGATGCATTGGTAAGAACAGGGGCAACCGCAATCAGAGCTATAGAAACAAATGTAAATGAAGAAAGAGAGAAAGACAGAAAACGAACAGATAGACTACTGACAATAACATCAGGGAAATCGTTTTTGTAAAAAAGCCGCGATTTCGGCCAGTGTATAAAAACCTATTAAACAATCTGACTCCCGCGGTGTATTTAAACCGGCAAAAGCCGCGGGTTTTCATACATCGGTTAACCGCGCTTTTATTTAAAAAATTTCTCCGTGGGTACTGTGACGTCACAGTAATTTCAGAGAAATAAACTGTCTATCAGCATAAATTGATAGGAGAATATTGCACGTTTCGTTCAGACAAGTTTCTTGGCAGAGAGCTTTCAAAGAATTTTTATTTGCTCATAGCGCTAGCGCATGTTATTATTTCAAGATGCTCAATAGCGCCATCATCGAGTTCTCGTGTTTGTCGGAGAGATTTGACGGTCTTGAATAAGACTTTCAGTATTTTCTGAACATATCCGAGTTTGCTATCCAATGAATCTGAATTCCACATATTTGAGATTAATAACACTTTACATGCAATTGAATTCTGCCAATCCTCAAGTACAGACGCTAGTTAGTAAAACTTGGATTCAGCTTGACTACCTGAATTATTGAGGCAGAGAAAAATGCACTACGAACGAAAGCATTATTAGGGCTACAGTTAGCTTAAATGATTGTACTGTCTTACCTCTAGCCTATACGACTGGCTCAGTCTGATTGGTGAATGGGAGAAAGAGAACTATTTTACATCTTTTTCGACCACTTGAACAAAGTTTTGTGAATTAGCTCCTTAGGTTGCGAATTAACAATATTCCCGACTGTGTGTATCTCATTTGTTCTGAAATCGGCATGTGACCTTTAAACTGATAGTGCACGATTGTTCAACATTGTTCTTAATCTTTGTTGTGCAATACTAATTACTTTCTTAATTTTTTTAAGAAGAGTATGCTACGCCTAGCAACTAAAGTTGTGTGGCGAGGATGCAATGCCATTACATTCGACACATTACGAGCTCTTGGTGAGAAAACTGCTTTCTATCCCATGCTGCCACCTTAACTTCTCTCGTCCGTTTTTCAGCAACGATGCCAATTAAAATGCCATCTTTATCTCCAACGATGACTGAAGGAACAATTATTAAATGGCTAAAAAAAGAAGGCATGTGCTAGTTGTTCCTCTACAATAATTTTGCATTAACAGTCATTTCTATTTTTAGGTGAAGAGATAAACCCCGGTGATGCCTTGTGTGAAATTCAAACAGATAAAGCTACAATGACGCTGGATACAGAAGATGAAGGAATTCTTGCCAAAATAGTGGTATGTGCTCGATCAAAATAGTCTTCTGGTGCCGAGTTTTGTACATATAATCCAATAATAAAGTTGTTTCATACTTTGAAATTGACGTCTTTTTGTAATTTTAGAAAGCTGATAATTCTAACGATGTTAAAGTTGGTGCGTTAATTGCGATAATGTGTGATAAAGAAGAAGATTGGAAAAATGTTAAAGTACCCGAAACTGAAGCTAAAGCAGCTCCAGAAGCAAAAAGTATACCAGAGCAGAAAGACGGTAAACAACAACAACACAACATAGAAAAACAACAAAGTGAACAGTCAAAAGAACAGCAACGAACAGCATCGCAGTATATATAAAGCTTCTATGACGCTTTTTTAATATCAAACAAGTTTTTTCATTTAGTCATATGATAGGACCAGCTGCTCGGACATTAATGGAGCAATATGGAATTGATTCATCAAAAATACAGGGATCTGGTCCAAAAGGAGTTATCATGAAAAGGTAATATTTTCTTGTCATATAAAGTGATAGTTACGAATGGAGAATCCGGTGTAAAAATTTGTAAATGTTAGGGGTAGATACTACTTAGTGATTTTTATTATCATACGTCTGTTTTATCACTTTTCTTAATTATATTCTTAAGTGATGTTCAAAAATATATTGACTCTAAACAGTTGAAAATCAAATCTCATACTCAACAGGATGAAAAACAACAAAAATCAGAAGAAAAGAAGAAATCCAGCGAACAAGTAACTCCAATACAACAACAGAAATCAAAACCACCTAGTTCATCGACATCTCAAGGACGTCGTTATCATGATGTTGAATTATCGTCAATTCGCAAAGCAATTGCAAAACGTTTGACGTATTCAAAAACTTCTATACCTCACCAATATGCTAGTATATCGTCAAATGTCGATCGCGTATTACAGTTAAGAAAACAGATGATCGCCGATCCAAAAGCAATTACAAAAGTATCTGTTAATGATTTTATTATCAAAGCAGTGGCATATTCATTGAGAGTAAGTTCAAAAAAGTTCTCTTGTTTGAGGTGTTGCTTATGAAAATATGCTGTGTTGTAATTTGGAAATGTTTTTCCAATTAAAATGTGTCAGTCTAATGAGGAGTCTAGTAAACAGGTTTTGTAGTTTTTGAATACTTAAACATTTCACAAAAATTCTAATTTTCATCTATTTCTTGTATTAGCAAGTTCCACAAATGAATGGTATATACGAAAATGATAACTTAAAATTACACTCCACTGTTGATATTTCCGTTGCTGTTGCTACTGACTCTGGTCTCATTACACCCATTGTCTTTAATGCTGATCGTCGCACTCTGAATGATATCAATCTTAATGTTAAAAATTTGGCTGTCAAAGCTCGTGAAGGCAAATTGAAACCGAATGAGTTTCAAGGTGGCACATTTACAATATCTAACTTAGGAATGTTTGGCATATCACATTTTTCAGCTGTTATTAATCCACCTCAATTAGGTATTTTAGCTATTGGTAAAAATGATCTACAGTTGAATGAACAATTAAAAGCGGTGAATAAATTAAAAGTAACTTTATCGTATGATGCACGAGTTTGTGATCCAGCAACAACTGCTCTGTTCTTACAAGCATTCCAGTCTTATATGGAATATCCAGAAATGTTAACAAAAGGAAAAACAGAAACGATTTTTGACTTTTAGTCTTATTGTAAGAGCGTGAACGTCTTCTATGTAGATAGATTAGATCAAATGAGTTAACCTCTTCGTCACTTTTTATGTATCTATGAGAGAGAATCGAATATTTTTCTCAAAAGTTCTGTCCTAGTGAGACAGACGTATAATTTTTCGTTGCAATCCGCAGCAACACGAATACTTGTTTTTTATTTTGAATCGATTATCTCAGAGCAACCATTCTAAGACAAAGATAATTTATATCCTTCAATGGTTGCTGAAACATAAAACAAGTGACATGGTATGACGTAACGTTTTCGTGGTATATATTTCTATATTGCCCGGAAAAAGTAATATTGTACTAAAGCTTTTTCTTTTGTAATGCAGCTTTCGTTTTTTAGTTGATTCTATATCATGCTGTTTTATATTTTTCTAGATCGATTCCGTTAAGGTGTCACTATATCGTTTGTGTTGAGTGCAAAAGTGTAAGTGACAATAGAAAAAGAAAATGCAGTTTGATATACGAAGGTAAGATTAATTAGATAAGTTAATCGAACAAATGTTTATCAATTTCTCTTTCTTGTTTAGATTCGATATCTATCGTAAAGTACCGAAAGATTTAACACAACCAACGAATACGGGTGCAGCAATCTCAATATTTTGTGTTACATTTATTTCAACATTATTATTAATTGAGTTATATTATTTTGTTAGTCCAGACGTGTAAGTAAAAGATATATCTAAACGCTTTCTAGAGTTAATTGAACTTAGTTTCGTTAATGTTCTATTAAATAAGTGTTATTAAAAACTTTTTCTAGTTTAAAATTATATTTATGCTGTTATTGTTATGCTTTACTTATAGTGTGAGTGACTTATTTGTCGATACACCATCAGGTGATGCTAACGAGCGAATTCCTGTTCATTTGGATGTTAGTGTGCTAAATATAGCTTGTCAATGTACGTGTATGATCTAATTTTATATATAGAAAAGAATATTATCTCTTTCCTTTTAGACATTGGAGTTGATATACAAGATGATTTGGGTCGTCATGAAGTTGGCTTTATTGACAATACAATGAAAACACCTGAAAATAATGGACAAGGATGTCGAGTTGTTGCTTCATTCAAAATAAATAAAGTAAAGTTCTATCATCTATTAATTTATTGTTTACAATTTTCACTTATACCATTAAGGTTCCTGGTAATTTTCATTTATCGACTCATGGTGCAGCATTACAACCTGAAAAAGGTGACATGAAACATGTAATACATGATTTAAATTTTGGTGATTCTATCAAGGTAAGTAAGAGGTAAGATTTTGTCTATTAAGAACTGAATGATGTTTACCCTTATATTTTATTAGGGTTTTCGACGTATACCAAATAGGAGAGCATTTCATCCATTACGTCGTTATAATAATACACATAGACCAAGTAAGTCAGTTTTTCATCTTTTCACTTTCATTTCAACTCAACATCATTCTTACATATCATAGGTGAAGTATCTCATGATTATTTGATGAAAATTGTGCCGACAATTTATGAAAATTTAGCTGGAACAAGAAGATATCCGTATCAATTTACATTTGTTTATCGAGTATGTTTTTTTTTTGAGTATGAAGATCATACAAACGTACCGGAAGAGTTGGATCTTACCAATTATCCGAGGATGATAGTGCAGACAAACAATTCTATTACGTTTAGACTAATTTTTTTTCTTTTTAGGAGTATAATCCGTATCAAGCCCATCAAGTTAACGTTGTCCCAGCTGTATGGTTTCGCTACGATTTGATACCAATTACAGTTAAATACACCGAACGAAGGCCAAAACTTTATACATTTATCACATCGGTGAGCAGTCGTTGGTATATAAGAAGCTAGGAATATGTAACATGTTTTTTTCATCACTTTTTCAGATATGTGCTGTGGTTGGTGGAGCGTTTACTGTTGCTTCGATTCTCGATTCATTAATATTTAGTGCTAGCGAATTATTTAAAAAGTTTGAATTAGGAAAAATGACTTAAAACTAGTTCTATTGTTGTTGAGGTTTTAGTTCTGTTAGATTTGATATAAACCCGCATATTCTCAAATCAAACATATACTTTCAATTTTTTCTCTTTTCAAATCTCTTACTAGACAAAAGAAAACACGAAATAAAAAGTTAATCACTGATATTCTTTTGTTATTGTTATTCTATATTGCGTGTTAAAATTTACTTTCGTTTTTATTGTTGTTTTATGCTCAAAAATTTCGGACTGATGAAATTGTTCTTTTTGTTTATTTGTTTTCGGATATTTATTATTGTATTTTTCTCAAAATAAAACAGATTTTTAATTATCAAAAGAAAAATTCCATTTTTCATCAGTTAGTTACTGCGAAAGTCATCAGACGAAAATTGATCTAATTGATAATTTTATTAAAATTTTAGACTTTTAGGGAAGTATTATGTGAAATTATTAATTTGCATTGTATAAGCATTTCATTCTGATAAATAGCGCTCTTATAATGCAGTTTCCATTGTCTCTTGGATTTGTACAATTTATTTTTTGACTTTCAGCTTATTTCCTAAATAACTAACTATTATAACTTATTAAATTTACAACGATAATTTTGAGTTATTAATTTATCAATTAAACCAAAACAATATCAGTTTTCTACAAGGGGTGAGCAACGATTAGATAATGTTGTGTTACTGTAATAGGAAAATTTTCGAGTACCAGTTATACAGTTTTTCTGATCTTTCGAGATATCTGTTCATATAGTTTTACTCAATTTTTTCTTGAATTTTCTGATTATTCTTTCAAGAAAATATCAAATTCTTTTTATACTACCGATGTTCATTTTGATTTCAAAGGATTATTATTTTCATCAGAGCTAAATAAATGTGTAAGAAAAATTGAGTTACAGTCCTATAGTGAGTTTTCAACAAGTTAGATTTTTCACTTAGTAGTGTGTTTTAAATATCCATTCGTCTGTCTTCTAGAAACTGATATTTTCAATTTCCAAAATTTTTCTCAAAAATTAGGAAAAACGGTGAAAATTAATTTTCTCGACTTAATTGACTTAATTCTTCTTGAGCATTAGAAACAAAATCAGAAACGATTCTAGAATACTTCGTCTATTTACGAACAAGAAAATTATCCAGATTTGTATTACAAATAGGAGAGAAAAAAAATTTCCATAATAGAAAAAGTTCCGAAAGCTGTGTCCTTCGTGTAACGAGTGTGCAGAAAACCGGCTAAGATCCAATTTAAGTCAAACTTTGGGGAAATCTTACTCTATATGTACTGCGTTCATTAAATTAGCGCAAAAGATGCGCGACCTTTTCTGGATCGTACAGTAGATTTTCAAAATCTAGTTTATCACGTAAAATCGACCGCTTCCAGTCAAAATGTATCTTTTAACAAAAATCAATGGTATATTCGGAATCAGTGTATCGTGTTGCATCGAACTATGTATAAGACAATAGGTTTTGGCTCGAAAAAATATCTATTAAAAATTTTTCCCATCAACCTTCAAGATCGATTCTTCGAAAAAAGTGGAAACGTTTATTTGAAAAATGTTCATTATGTACACTATATTTTTGTCTATTCAGTTTTTTTCTGATAACATTTAAAAATTATTTTCTCACTATGATTAATAAAAATAATAGATGTAAAAGTCTAAACTAGATTCTAAATAAATGGACATCTTGTTAATCATCTGCATCTAATATGTATTTTGCTAACCCCGATAATTTTTGATAGATACCTGTTCGAAAACAAAACTTATCGGTTCTGTTCGAAAACAAGGCGTGTAAAATCTCTAGAGTAACGTAAAATTTTTAAAAGAAAGAAAGATCACCTATACTAGATTTATTGTTGTGATAATAGCTGGGTATTCGATGAAGCGGTTACATGCTTTTTTTGATAATAATTTCTAGAGATGGTTATTAAAATTTTCATAGATCTGAATATTCTAGAGTAAAAAATCAACTACTCAGTTGCTATTTTTAGAGAAGAAACAAAATGAATCTACTTCGTTGGTTTCTCAATTCACGTGTCTACAAGTGAAAAACGATGTTTTCATCGTTTCATCATCAGTCATTTAACGCATATTGTTGCGGTCATCACATGTAGTGAAAGTCAGGAGAAAATCTCCGTATAATTGCAATTAATCAGGTAATGAATCGTGTGCTCAATTTCCAGTAAATCGTGGATATTTCAACGATTTGGTCAATTCCCCGCGAATAATCCGTATGGCTAACAGTTATTTCCATATATGTTTACGTATGAGAAGTTTTAGTAACTCAGTTCGAAGTACTGTACAGCCATCTGTTACTATTCTAAAAATAAGCAAAATTTCCGCTTTATTGATTTTATAAAATTTCAGAACTATTTTTCCTGATTCATCATGAAAAACTGACTGTAAAATGGCAGATTTGGTCGAATTTAAACTTTAAATGACAAAAAAAGCTCTTGAAACACGATTGGTATCCTTGGAATAAGTACTGCCCATCTTCTGATTATATTTAGTTTTTTGGTTAAAAGACTAAGCATTCTTTCCTGTTTCATTTAAACCGCTACATACGTGAGAAAAAGTATCAGTTTTAGAAAATGTTGAGTTTTTTATGAAATTTTACCTTCTCGTCTTACGTCGTTAATCGGAAAGAATGCGTTTTTTCTGAATAGAAGAAAATGCAAAAAAACCATTTATGTTTAAATAACGCTATGAAATGTTAATCATTATAATAAAGGAAATGACTTCAAGGAAATACATGCCAGATGTTATAGATGGTAAACAATTTAATTGAAAAAAATTATTTTTTGTAGTCTTAGGTTTGTTATAAATTACAACAATGTTTGATTGTCTTAAAAAATTTCGACATGAAAGTAATATTTAAATAATGGTGTATGAATTTGTAACTAATTGAGAGTCGAAGCGGATGTCTGTGCAGAGTGATTATAAAACGTGAATAGAACAGTGGTAGTAGTGGCAGAAAATTCAATGATTCATTTTTTTTGTATTATTGATTGACTTGGTGCATTGATGGTAGATTTTTATGTTCACTGTGAAAATTTCTTGTTTATATTTCTATATTGTTGATTTTTCTTACACCTTGACGACAAAATTTTATAATATAATTATTCGAGAAAATCAGGAAACAATGGTATGCAACTTGTGATGCTGAAGTAATAACAAGAAAATAAATGATCTATATACTTTAAGCATATTATATTAGTATCACGGGAGTAAATTTTATTATATTCTTTCGCACAGCGTGTATATTATAATAAATACAAAAAAAGATGAGTATGATCAGTTAAAAATATTCTCTTTTTCTTTTTTTTACTCGCTTCGTTAAACAAGATATTAATCCTTCAAGCACTAAATTACTAAATAGTATAGTTTCTTTGATGATTTTTTGTACAATATTACGGATACTGAAAATTTCCATTTAGAATAAATATTCATCAATGAATTCTAACAAAAACTTTGTCGTTGCTAAAATCATAAAAAAATCAAACAAAAGTCTCTCTGCATTGAAATTACACAATAAAAGTTATTTAATATACGCAAGATTTCAAGTCACTTCATAAATTGTCCCCATTGACTTCTAATATATAGTGGACGACACAAAACACCATGAAAGTTTATATAAAATTGTGTCATTTCTATTCGTGTATTTATACGATATAATCTTTAATACCCTCTCGAAAAGAATCTGACCTCTTTTTTCAGAAAACAACAGATGCTGTATAGTGGAAACTAATACAAAAACAAATGAGTGTCTAATTAAAAACTAGTGGTAATTTACCGAGAGTATATCATCAAAAACTCATTAAGATCCAGCTCAATAATTTTGTACTTTATTTTCATATTAGTTTTTCTTCGTTGTAACTTGTAATAAGTTGATAGGACGGATTGTTTGTTACAGATGTAGACACTCTTTGTGGCACACTTTGTTTGACGATCATTGATAATGGTGATGGTGGTGGTACGACGGTCACTAATACTTCTTGTTTAATTAATTTTGTTAATTGTAATGGTCGATTAAAACAACAACAACACTGGAATAACTTCAAAAATTCACGACGAAAATCAGAACCGCTCAGAGTATATAAAATAAAATTAATTGCATGTTTTGTATACCAAAGGCTCTCAAGTATATCGACTGTAAATAATTTTGCGGCGGGCATCATGCTTTGTGTTGAACTACCACTATACATTATTTTGTTAACACAAATGTAAATGACTGATGGACATGTTAGACACAGAAATACGCAGGTGACGGACAATAACATCACAGTTAGACGTTGATGTCTGCGATGTGATTGTTTTCGTATAACTCCCCGACGTTGTAATGCTCTATTCGTTCTCATTGTAAATACAATGATACTAAGATTTGAAAAACATAACAGGAGAAATGGAACAGCAGCTACGAGTAAAATGTCAAATATAGGAATATAGAGACGAAAAAATTGATCAAAATCATCACGAGCAATACAAACAAAACGTGTCTCATTTTTAAGTGGTATGTATAGTTGAGATAACGATGCAGAGGTTTCTTCATGCGAACTGGAATCAAATGATAATGATGAATAAGCAGTGAGATTAAACTGACTGAGTTTAGATCGATCGATCCGAGGAAACGTCATCGTTTTACCTGAAATAGAGAAAAGAGAAAATCCATATAGATAATACTGACGGTGTAAAAAATCTAAATTAAATTCATAAACTTGACACCATATGGTACTTAACTAATTCTTTGTTTATAGAAAGCATCCCTGAGTTACTAAGAAAAAAGTTTACCAAATTTCCACATTTCATATAGTTCGGACTGATATTAATTCACGTCAGAGGATGAGTTTTGGAACGATCATTTTAATCAGATTCATCATCAAGATACGCTCTTCGCTGATAGAATTCAAGACAAAATTCTCTTAAAATGATCTATAAACATGTTAATAATAATCTTGTTATATAAGAAAGATTTGAGCTAGTTAAATTCATTTTGACAGGGACATGTATAGTTTTGACACCTAATTGACACATGCTTCTCTATACAATAGTGTCACCTGGCTGCATCAACAACAAATTATTTTTGTTATTGTGTAATAGAACCCTGCATAAAAGAATGTTCACATTCTATTTGTTCATTTCAGAATTTTCAAGTGAAAATTTTCTGTCATTTTTATGCTTCGATATTCCGTTTTATATTTAAAATACAATACGACACTAATGACAGTATTTTTAAGAAAACTAAATACTGTCAGTGACTATTAGTTCTCTTAGCAAGAGTGCGTGAGTCAAAGATGTATATAGGAACAGTTTTATAGTCAACAGGTTAATGATTTCTTTGGAAAAAACTGGTGAATAGAGATAATAATCATAATTTTGACAGATAACGCATTCCTCTATGAAATCAGTTTCGTTTAGAGTTTGGTGATGGTTCAGGTTAACAAACTCAAATTTTGACAAATATCACTAACGTTTTATGCAGAATTTATGGAAAAAATCAGAAAAAATCAAAAGCGAACTGTTTGAAAGTCATATATTTTATTATACTCAATTCATAATGTATTGAGAAAGATCTATAACATGAAATAAAATATCTAAAATAGTCACAGTGAAAAACAACTTACCTAATATAAAGAAATAATGTGCATTGAAAAAACAAACAACAATAATTAAAATCATTGTTGATAACAAGACTCTATGATCGACTGAACGTCTTCTATATCGATTTGTAATAATTAAATATCGATCAAAACTAACGACAACCAATATCCATGAAGCTATGTGAGATAAAGCTGAACTGAAGAAGATAAATATTCGACATATCCATTTTGATGTATTTCGTAAATCAACACTAAAAAAATATCTATATAAGTAACGTGATGATCTTGTATAAATAAATAGAATATCGATAACGGCTAACACGGCCAAATATTGACAAGTGGAATTTTTTAAAAATTTTTTTCTTAATAATACTTTTAAGCATAAAACGTTTCCAACGGTACCCCAGACAACAAGAAATGGGTAATAATATCGTGTAAGTAATGTTCGAAATTCTGCTGCTGAATCATCATTCGATTGGACACCGTAATCAACAGCATTATCTAACGCTGAGTCAATAAATATGTTGCTACTACTGTTCATTGTCTATCATTTCAATATTCATTGATATTTGCAAGAATAATATGGTCAAATAATCGTATTTATTCTGAAAATAAGAAGAAGATGACGAAGTATGTGATGATCATTAGTACCGTCACGTAGTTATTTATCCCTATTGAGATTTGAAATAAGATGCTGATGAAGACTACGTCTTTATTAGACCAATTGTATGTGTAGGAAAGTTCTCTTGTGGAAAAAGAAAGAAAATTTGATATTGTATATATTATGTAGTAATAGATTGAAATCTATCACTATATGAAATCTATTACTATATATTTAACTAAACTTTATTAGATTTCTTTTATTAATCAACGAAGAGTTTAAATTTATTAGTTATTATCATATTTTTCAGCTTACTCATTTGGGATTTATCTATTGTGATTAAAGGATTTTAATATGGAAAACTCAACGGAAGTTACAAAATTTTGTATTAAAGAAAAAAACCTAAGTGAACATTTTTGGTATTTTTTTTTGTACTATAACTGGTAAGCACAAAACATTTTGTAGTATAGATATACCATAAATGGCTTATTTCTCTCGTTATACATTGTTGGAAATATCAGATAGTGTTTAGAACGAGTACGTTACACTATATGAAGATCAATTTTGATCTAAGCTTTATTTTGCTAAAACTGAAAGGTTGTTTGATAATGAGGACATAAATATTACGCTAAAAATCAAAACAAACTGGCTACAACGTTCATTATCCGATACAATTGATCTGATTCGTAAGACGATTATCGTTCAGAAAAATCAAACAATACAATATATTCATACAGCTGAAAAATTAGAGCTAGTAGTTCTATTTACAAAATAAAATCCCTGTATCAATACGCAATTACTCAAATTTCTGGGAAATGTGATTGGACGTTCTTTTCAGGTCCACTGCCAATTCTTGGATATTCACTTCAAGAACGAAAGAAGAATACGATACAATAGTCAATAATTGCTACTCTTATAAAATTGCTCCCACATCAAATAACTTCAACATGTTGAAGTCATTTGATGTGGGTGATGATGGAAGACAAGGAAGAAACAAAGTTTCTCAAAACAACGTTCTATCTATTTTTCTTTCTACTGTCATTTTCAGTTCATATTTTGATGGTATTAGTGACTGTGAATAGAGCATAATAAAGAAAATGTATAATAAATCAAGTTTTACTTATTTCTATGCCTCTAAATTGACCTTCTGAACTTTAATTATGATTACCAATGGTGAAGTAAACTATGGCTCGCTTCTTGAAGAATTATTATTAGATTCCCCGTTAGAAAACATTTTTTACTGATACAGAATATTTTTTAACTGACTGAAGTTATTGTGAAAAGCTTCTGAATATGTCACTGCAGAGTATATGGTTAATGGAGGCAGTTACCCACTTTCTTTTTTAGCCACAAAAAATATCGGCGGATAACTTTGATTACAAAAAAAAAATTTCTCACCTAAGAAAAACGCTCGATAATAACAAAGCAAATATCTTTGCACGAAATGAGATCGATGTTCCCAACATTTTCACGACATCTTTTCATCAAACTGCATCCAACTGACGAAAAGCCTTAGATCATTGAAATTAGCAAAGTTGATACAAAAAAGCAACAAACGATACCTTTCATAGGTCGAGGGTAGTTTGATGGAAGAGTATTGTAAAAATCTTCGAGACATTTCCTCTATTTGACTCACGAGGGAAGTACCCCAACTGATAGATCGCTTTTTGAACGACACCTAGTGGGCTGTAGGTAGTCAACGATGCTGATTCCGAATATCACCATGACTGCTGCTGCTAGGCCTTCAAAGACCGGTTTTCTGGAAAACCAGTTTTCGAGAAACTCTAAAGAACAACCAAAAGCTTTCTTAATGAGGCGTAATTGTAGTCGATACTTTTCTGATTAAAACGAGGCATCTGCCAGCTCTACACGATCTTTCTTTGCAAGGTTATAGAGTTTACAAGAAAAGCCCTAAATTCCTTTTTCCTTCTGTAGCTCTCAGGTAACAATGAACATTTAGGGCTTTTCTTGTAAACTCTATAACTTTGCAAAGAAAGAACCTGCAGAGCTGGAAGATGCCTCGTTTTAATCAGAAATGTATGAACTACAATTACGCCTCATTAAGAAAGCTTTTGGTTGTTCTTTAGAGTTTCTCGAAAACTGGTTTTCCAGAAAACCGGTCTTTGAAGGC
>CAJNOQ010001023.1:0-37163 GCA_905250885.1 Didymodactylos carnosus | reverse complement strand
AACAGAGGGAGCGATACCATTAAGATACAATTGATTATAAACATACGGAAAGAGATGGAAAGAAAAAGGAAGCCAACAACATTTAGAAACGTTTAGAGACATGAGATTGGAAGAACATCAATGAGAAACAGAGTTTATACAGTTTTGAACATGAGAAAAATTAGAAGAATCAGTAGGGGAGAGAGGAACAATCAAAAAAGCATCATCAGCAAAGAGACAGATTTCACAATTAGATGGAAGCGACAGAGGCAGATCATTAATAAAAATTGGATCGAATTGGATAGAAATAAAAGAGGATCAAGCACACTGCCTTGAGGAACACCAGAGGGAACAAGAGAAGAAGAGAAGACAGAATCATTCACACGCACACACTGAGAACGGTTCGAAAGATAAGAAGGTAGAAGAGACAACAAGGAATCACGCACACCACAACGAGATAATTTTTCTAACAAGAGAGAATGAGGAACAGAGTCAAATGCTTTAGAAAAATCAAAAGACACACCAACACACTTTACACCAGCATTCCAAAATTTAAAGACGATTGAAGATAAAAACAACAAAGCATCCAGAGTAGAATGTTTAGGACGAAAATCGAACTGTTTGTTTACAAAAAAAGAATGTTTCGAAAGATGAGAAAAAATAAAATTATAAGTTAGATCCATCGTCGGCAAGTCTGGATTGGTAGAAGGAATTTGCCCCTGAAGAGAAGAATAACAAGAGGAAAAATGAGAATTGAAGGGTTCAGCTTTATCCGCATCTGTGGAAACAGATTTGGCGCCTAGAAACAGAGACTGAGGTACAGTGGAGTGAGAAGAGGATAGTTTCTTGATAGAGCTCCAAAACTTTCGAAGATCAGAAAATAAAGAAGAGAGAAATCGGAAGTAAGAAGATTTTTCACGTCGATAGAGGGAAATAACAAGATTTCTTGCTTTACGGAACTCAGCAAGATTAAGAGAAGTATAACGGCGTTTAAGTTTACGAAAACGCTGGTTACGGATAGAGATAAAATGTGCAAGGTTTGGAGAAGGCGAGAGAACAGAAGATAGAGTACGATCTAGCACCAGTGGAACGAATCTACGGATGGCATCGTTTACGTGCTCAGTCCAAATGTGGACGGCCGTATCAGCATCGGTAGCCGTATAAAGACCGTGAGGTATAAGAAAGAGAATACGCCGTAGTTCAGGCCACTGTGCTTTTTTAAAGTCATAACGATAAGAAGTAGAAGAAAAAAGAGGTTGAACAGGTACATCAAAAGTAGCAGATAAACAAAAATGAGGAGAACAACCACTTTACGATATGACCAGGAGCCAGTTTTATAAAAAAACTCAAGTCAGAAATGTTCTTTGTCTTTTTTGTCTTAAGTCAGGCTTAAGTTTTTTTATAAAACTGGCTCCAAGCAAACTAAAGTTAACTTTAGAAGAGCTGTTCATTTTATCGCTACATCAACACAATTTTGTGTTATTCAAACTGTTTAGTATTATTTTAGAATTTCGTTAAAATTATTTTGTTTCACAAGACTGTTTTGTTCTTCTTTACAGATGGGTTTACTTGATGCACTCATTTCTTGGCTAGGGATCAAACGCAAAGATGTGAACGTTATCGTTGTTGGTTTAGACAATAGTGGTCAGTATTCGAACTGCTAAAATTCTACGTTAGTAAATTACAAGATTAAAATATATAGATTAAGGTATCAGCTGGCTTTAATAGACTATGATGATTAATTTAAATACTTTGGTCATATGTGTAAGAAATGAGCTATATCGAGAATAAATTCTCTACTATCAGTTTAAAATGGGCATGTGAAACTTAATAATTAATTAATATTTCATCAATTTGTTTAGGAAAATCGACATTGTTAAATTATTTACGACCAAAAGAAGCTCAAAGTCATGATATTGTTCCAACTGTCGGTTTTAACATTGAAAACTTCTATTGTAAAGGTCTCTCATTTTCGGCATTCGATATGTCAGGACAAAGTCGTTATCGAACATTATGGGAAAATTATTATAAAAAAACTCATGGAATTATATTTGTTGTTGATTCATCTGATCGTCCACGACTTGTTGTTGCCAAAGATGAATTAGATCAATTGTTAACTCATCAAGATATTCGAACTCGAAATGTACCACTGTTATTTTTCGCAAACAAAATGGATTTGAGAGATTCTCTATCGGATGTGGGCGTTTCATCAGCACTTGGACTGGATGAAATTGAAAACAAATCGTGGCATATCTGTAGTAGCAATGCATTAACTGGAGTTGGAGTGCAAGAGGGTATTGAGTGGTTGAGTTCGGCCGTGAAAGCATCACTCGAGCAAGCGAAAAGATGAGAACACTTACTAATCAAAACGAAAAATTTGGATCTAAAGAATGAGCTGACAAAACTTATAAGATGTACCTAGTCTTTGTTGGATGTAATTGGTGAGTATTCTTGAAAAATTTTGTAGAAGAGGTTTTTATACTTCTTCTGACACGTTTAACAAACTTACACCGAGAAAAGTGACAGCTAATTTTGTGATATATACATACATATATATTTCAATATTTTTTTATGTACAAGGTCTTTTTTTTGATAAATCAATGTATCTCTAGCTTTTGTAGATACTTTTATTGTGCAATTTTTCTTTTGATATAATATTAGACCTTTTTCAAAAATGTATTTTTCATATTCTATAAAGCAATCCTATTATACGGTAATGAATTAGAACTGTACGGTTTTTAGTTGACTTACAGAACTTACTGACGCAGAAAACTGACATAGGTGCAACATTCTGCTTTCTATCAAAAGAATAACATTATACCTCTTCTAAAAGCGATCTTCTTGAAATTTCTTGAGACTATGCGGAATTGATCAAAGATAACATATTTTTCTGTGTATAGTGCATTCTTATAAATTTCATCGGTAAAACTGTCTTTTTTATATTGTGGGATTACTGAAAAAGCGTGGACTGAAACTGAAAAAATTTCGCGAAGTTGTATTGATAAGATCATAAAATAGTTCATCTCCATCGCTACAGCGTTTACAAGTATTAAATCGTCTACCACTAGAAACTATCTGTTCATTTTTACATAAAAAAAGAATTATCTCTAACAATTCAATATGATATATGCTACGGCCACAGTTTTCCCATTACTATGTCAGTATTATATAACAAGATGCGCGACGATAAAGCGGAATCACTTTTTGGCACTCCGACTAGTTAAAACTGGAGTTGAAAGTATTTTTATACCCGTAGTCTATTTACTAGTTGTTAGCTTATACGATGAATTTTTTATTCTGTTTGCTTACAAATCTTTTTAAGACGTCTGATTTTGCAGCTACACAAACGTGCTTCAAAGACGAATACATTGTGGAATTTCAACGAGGTCTCGATGATCTAATGTGCATAGAAAAGGGGTTTGTGCATTTTTTTGAAGTCAAACATCCTATTTTCATTAATGTTGTATTTATTCAAGCGTAATACAAATCTTGCAAGATACGATGTTTTGTTGTAAAATCTTTCTTCACGCTTTTAAAATAGAATTTCACAAGATATAGAAAAATCTTGTATGATCTTAGGATATTCTGAGACCATGTTTTACAAGAACTTATAAGAATTATGAAAACATATCGTTTGAGGTTTGTAAGAAAGCTACAAGTTCATATGGGATCTTAAAAGTTCTTACATTACTTTGTATTTGTAAGAATCTCGTCCCAAGATTCCATTATACGGGTTCTTTCATTAGAGAATCTAATCTTTATCCCAATGAAAGCCTAGATAAAACGGCCTTACTGATACTTTTACAATTTAATTCGCTAAAAATTCGAAACAGAATTACTAAAAATATTAAACTTTATTAGATTGTTTGACGACAATATAGGACAGAAAAAAATATTAGGTTAGAGTCAATCACTGTAACAAGTACTGATTTTGTTCTATATTTTAGGGTGCAAGACGGTTCTATTCTTCTGGTCTGAAGTAGTCTTCGATTTTGAGTGAGTTGTGAATGTTTTGATTTTCGATGAAAATAGCCAAACATGGACTATTTCAACTAATACAGGTTCTCACTAGGCTTTCGAATTTTGTTTCGAAAACAAACATTGTCACGAGATTCAACATAGTCAATAATCTGTTCCATGTGTTTTTAAGATTCCCTAAGTCAAAGATTTCAAAATTCGAGGCTCTCCGGAGCACTCCTACCGTATGGTAATGTTGATAGATGGAGATCGTGGCCTTTCTTGAAGTTGTAGTAGAGACGATGGACGTTCGAATTCTCCTATGGGAACTGAAAAAATGTTTTTTCTTAGCTAGCGAATCTACTCTTCCAAAGAGCGATGTGGTACACCATCTAAAGGTGGTACTTTTAACGGACGTCACAGCTACCTTGATGCAGTTAGGTCCTAGCTTATCAACAGTGAAAATCGCACATTTTTCAGCACGCTCCTGTAGAACATTATTCAAATAATAGCCATGCGCACTGTATTATGAAATAGATTGTAGTTCTAGACTTAATGCATATTTATTCCCTTTAAGTCACTCTAGTAATAACCACATAAATATCTTATCCTACTCCCTATAGGATAAAAGCTGACTTTTACTTTATTCTCACAGTCTTTGCAGACATTTTTCAGTACTGTCTTTTTATTATATCCTAAAATAGTTAATCGTTGATACTTGAAAAAATGAAGTGATACAAGTAAAAAGATAAAAAGATAAAATAGCAGAAAAATGATGATAGAAAAAAAATATATTAAAAAAAAGAGTGATAAGAAAAAATTATAGTTAAAATTCTAGTATGAAATAGAAATATTCGAAAAAATTTTATAGAAAAGTGTAAAAGCAATTATATCGAAACGCAGTTAAAAATCGATAAAGATGTCAGTGGAATGTTCACATACAAACACACACATACACACACACTTATAAAATGATGTTAAAAAAATAGATAAACATCGTTTATATAAAAAAAAATAGAGAGGCGTAGATATCAAAATGTATTTGTTTCTACTGATAGAGTCAGATGTGAATTTCTTTTGAATAATGAAAAGATGCATCAATAAAACTAAAGACTACAACTTCTAATTTCAAAATTATTAATTTTACTACAACTGTTTTAGTTTAACTAAGATAGGAAGACAGACGCAGACAAATTATTGAACAACAATGGAACGAAAGAAAGTAAAAAAAAGACGTACAATAAATAGAAACTAAACTATAGACTTGACATGAAATATTGTTTAAATCAATAAATTGTAAAAGATATTTTGTTGAGTGAATAGAAAGAGAGACTAAACACCAATAAAGAAAGATACTACTGCGCATTAGTTTAAAAAATAATTTAGTAGTGTTATAAAATACGTTTTAATATTAATATCACAGTTAATCATAGTGGACAAAACGATAGAAAGAGAGAGAACACAGATATACTGATTTTTGAATATCTCAGAAAGCATATGGACTTTATTTTATCATACAACTGCTTTTATGTTATGACTTGTTAATAGATCCACATCGTTTGCAAATTTAACATATGGTATTCCAAAATATTCCCAATGTTCGTATGGCCAATAATGTAAATTTAATTGAATTTGTGGATAATTTTGTTTAATAATTAAATATGAACATATGACAATAGCTTGATTACTACTGAATATAATTAATACATGCCAAATGGCATGTAAATAGGGAAATGAAATACTTAACCAAAATGGACAAAATACTCGATCACATATCCAAATAGTAACAGCTATTGTCCATAGTACTAAACATCTAATGCCTAAATCTTTAATTCGACGATTATCACATCTAAATAAATAAATAAAAATGGTTAATAAAAAAATAATGTAAAAATATTTCATATTTCTAGACATTTCTAACCTTGCTATATGTGTACCCATAAACGCAATGGCTGGTAAACCAAGTAACATTAGAGCAAATGCATTTGCATAAGGATATACAACGGATAAAGATGTTATTACTATCGCTATTATAATACATCCGTACACAAATCGATACCTAAACAAAAAATTTCAAAAAATATTGAGTTCGGAATAATGAATATATAAAGAAAATGAAGTATTTTGTCTCCAAAACATACGAAACTTTTCAATATATCATTTAGTTTTTATTTTATATCGTGTTAGATTAATTAAGCGTTTTGATATTATGGTATTAAATGAGATAATGTAGATTTTGTTCACACTAAATAAGTTATAAAATGTATAAATTGTTAACAATGCGTATATAAGTTAAAAAGCTTATTCTTATTTTCAGTAACTTTAAAGTATAAAATGTCATGCTTTCTAAACTATTAACAATATATAAAATTTCTAAAAATAATTCTAATATTTTCGTGCTCATTTTAGAAGGCATTTTTCTCTACTTAACTGTGTGTTATTATAGGATGGCATTGTTTTAAATGAATTGTAACGAAATGAATGCATACATAAAAAATCAAAACTGACCGTTGTAAACGCCATGATTGGGGAAGATAGATTGACGGTAAAAATAATGCATATCCCGCCATCAATACCCACAGTATGCATATTTCATCTAGTAGCTGCCCAGCCTAACATAAAAAGTAGAATATATTTAATCAAATTGAAATATCTTCGTTTAATTATAAACTTACAAGGCTGAGCGTCGCATGAAAATATAAACTTCCGATGCCAACAAAAATAAGTAAAATCCATAAGATAAGAATACTATTTGATGCTTTTTTTGTATACGGTCGAAATAAGGCGATCATTAACGGTGGAATGAGAAAAAAGAAAACATTTGAAACCTAAAAGTAATTAAAAACAATTGATATATAGAAATCGAAGTATCACAAATTGAAAAAATAAAGCAAAACAGCCCGTGAATATAGTCGACTATAAAGAAAATATTTGCAGTTTTTTTAATGCAAAATAACAGCATTGATCAAAACATTTGAAATATCAAAATATTCAAATACTTATCACCCATTAGTATTTGGCTAATTGTATGAAATGGTGAATAAAAATTGATCAAGCAATTTCAATAGCTAAAGCAAACCGTTCCATTGCATTCTCATAGATTCTACTGATAGTACATTTGAGCTATAATATTCGTGCTAGCAAATAATACTTTTGCTAAAACAACTCAGCTCATATTAGTGAAACTAAAATACAAACACACGCACACACACACCGATACATGTAATGGGAGCGAGCGGTCGCATGCTTTGAAAAAAAATTAATTATGGAAGGATACCGTATAAAACTATCATGCATAGCATAACCCAGATAATATATTTACACACGTCTGTCGTTACCTTTTAGCATAATGGAGTTAATAGCTTCCTAAAATTGAATTTTGTTAGTTTTAGTGCCATTTCCACACACAACATAAGTGTATTAAACTGTCACAATACACATATTTTATTATTCTTTTTTTTTTTTGGTTAAAAAAATTATATTTTAAAACAGTTTAGTATAATACCGTATTGTAAAATTCGGCAATTGATTCAATAACGGTATAATTTGGTTCACACCAATCAACATTACTTGTACCAGGATAAAATGGATTTTTATTAACCATAATTTCTTATTCAAATAAAGACATCTGGCATACTCTACAAGAAAAGAACATTATGTATGCATAGTTCAGAACTCATTCGTATACCTATCACAAATTTAATCTGAACGCAAGATAAAATGTTTTATGTTCAGAAAAGCATGTACTAAAAAAAAGAGAAAATACTTTACCAAAGCATAAGTTTAGTTCAACTAAGCACAAAAGTATTCTCTGATATAATTTTATGAAACACACACATTCGAGAAAAGAAAACGGAAATTATGTTACTCTGGATATAGTCATAAGAAAATACTCGTCATGAATAACAATGTTTTTTTTCGCCATAAAATTTCTATTTAATGAACTAGAATAAATATAAAATAGGAGTAAGACATGAATGAAATTTCTTGATATAATTCAAATCAAACAAAGTTCGAACAGAAAAAAAACAGCAATAAACATCCGCAAAAAGCATTGTACTTCAACTTATCTGAGAAATTTTCTTGATAAACATAGCTACGTTTTCTTTTCAATTATTTTGTTACAACAATGGATAGCATCCTGTGATATATTTGAGATAAAATGGCTTCAAAAAAAGAAAAAAAATTAGAAAATATATTTTGAATATTTAGAAACTTTGTTTGACTGAAAGAAAAACAAATTAAGAAAAGCAAACGAACAGATCAATTGATCAATTGAAAACTTATTGTACTGATGAGATTTTGTACAATTGTAAATAACTCCCTATCGTTCATTATATTCAATCTTAGAAGTAAATTGCACTAGAGGGCACTAATTGCCTGAAACCATGCTTTTGTCTTGAAGTAATATTATTAAATTACAGTTGAATCAATTGCAAGCTAGCTTTATTGGAACAAGAGATAATGTGAATTCAAAGCTAAGCTTTCTTATTAGATTCGTATTTTTTTCTCACTATCTCAGGTATCGATTTAACGAAGATTGTAATTATAAGTCCTTTTCTCGAAATAAATAATTAAAAATCATTTTCATCACGTGTGACAACAATACATTTCATTGATAAGGAGTAGTGTCAATTTCAACTAACAAATGTCTTCTAAATACTCAAGAAAAAAAAAAACGCAAAATTGTCTAACTAAATATTCTTAAATTAATTAGAACTGAAATTTCAAGAGATTTTCTCTTCTTATCTATCCTGTAATCAAAACCGGTGAACAAAGTCTAGAATAACAGAACAACACACCGTTACTCGTCTAAATGTGAATAAGTAGAATCAACATTGATGATTATAAAGAGAATCTTAGAGATTTCATTTTCTTCCAATTATTATTGTGCTATACTAGTACAATGTGATCACGCTTTAAGTATAGTTTAGCATCACACAGATCACATAATCAATATAAGAGAAACAACATTCAAAATTCATAAAACTAACACGTTCACAAACAATTCCTAATATAAAAGCAATAGATGTCTGTGATATGTAATATAATGTAGAAAAAACAACCAAGTTTCAATGGGATACAATCATTTCTATGTTCGTTATAAATACTCCTAGAGGTGATTCCACTAATAAAGAGATTTTGAATTAGCATGGTTAGTGTCTTTTTATGACGATGAGTTTTTTCATCAAAAGCTATCTGATTCATTTAAAAATATTTATATTATCCTTATTAGGCATATTCTTATAATTTCAAGATAATTATAGACCGTCGTTATATAATTATATTAAAATCATTTAATAATTGTTCATCTTATGTTGTTTTAACTTACAGAGAAGGACGACGAGTACGAGTACTACTCGAGTACAAAATTTACGATACTCGTCCTCGGGATTCTTTTAATGATTACTTAAAAATGTGCTTGAATCCTTAGTCTTAAAAACCTTGTTCCTAGAAGTTATTATATCATTTTTTCATTAACTCACGTTACTCACGTTTTGTGAACGTGCATAGAATGAGAATTGATTGGTATAATGAAGAAAATTTTAAAGAAGAAAGATGTTACCTAGTTTAATACACTAGAATAATCTTTTTAAGAAGAACTACCGAATATTTATCTTTGAAATGCAGTCGTTTGTCAGATATTAAATTTACACACTTGTGCACTATCTCCAGAATATGTGTTTGTCAAGGTCACCTCCCTGACAACGATTAAAATGATGGAAGGCAAATGCGTCCTTTGATACTTTAATTTATTTATTTTAACGAAGTCAAAGTTTTTATTCCTTTTAGCGTAACATTAACCAATAATAAATTTTCCGTCTGGCATACACCGAAACTGTCAATATCGTTGATTTCAAGCATCACATCTCATTATCGTTTGGATTTACGCCTGTGCGTTTCGTCATTTTTTTTACAGTATTCTTCTGTAATAATGAAAAGAAAGTTTATGTTTTTTTCTGTTAGATTCTAATGAAATAAAGACTAAACAAATAGTAGAAGAATCTTAGACGAATGATAAAAACCATCAAGATGTTACACCTAAAGGTCTCCGCGTACGACTGAGATTTTTTCATAATAAATGAGGCTGCATAATTTCTTGCAAACCATTTTTGATGATTAAAATATAATTGAACTAGCTTAATTAATGCACTGGCTTGCTGACAAAAGCGAGCGAATCTTGAGTTATGGTTCTAGATTAGCTGCGTCCGAAATTCAGCACTGCATTTTTGTGCTTAACGTTTTTCTTTCTAATCATCATTGGTGCATTCTTCTTCTTTTTATTTAACTATTGCTGACTGAAATAATCTCCCAGAGTCATTTATTTGTCTTTCTTCTTTAATCTCATTCAAAACAGCTTTATGTCAGTATCTCTTCCAGTGAAACATTTGTCAGTTAAGAATTTATATTTGTTTTTTTTGCTTATTTCTTTTATTTTTTATTTTCTCAAAAATTTGTTCTTTTTTTGCTACTTCTGGTCCTAACCTTAGTTGTCTTGTTTATTTTATTCTTTTTTATTACTTTTTTTGTATTGTTTGGCTTGAGTCATTTATTACAGGTCAGTGACCTTTGGTGACTCTCACTTTTCGTGAATAAAACAGTCTTAGGTAAGAGCTGTATGTCGGCATCTCTTATAGTAAAACTCAGTCCTGCGTTTTCTAGAAGTAGTCTTTATTTATTTACTCTGTTTTCATTTGCTTGTTTTCAATTATCTTTGCACTATACTCTGGCTTTTTTACTTTGTCTATTTATTGTGACGTTTTTGGTCGTATGACCTGATTCATTATTTTAGATCGGCAATCTGTAAGTTTTTACCTTTTTTTAAAAATTATTATTATTATTAAGAGAAAGTAGTCACATGCGATTATTTTAATTTATGTTGAATTGAACCATCGCATGTTAATACTTTGTCGATTTATCCTATTCCTGGAAAAGTTTTTGTTTTTATTTGGATGGATACTCTTTTTTACACATTTCGACTATATATATATATTTTTTAATTTATAAGGAACTGTTTTTTTATAAAAATACGACAAATAGTTTAGGCTTTTCGTTGTTCAGTGGAGTTGAATGGCGCCTTCGTCTAAATATTTTTTTAAAAAATCCAAATAAAAATGAATTTGAATTTAAAAAATGAAATTGAAAATGAATTCTTAAAGAACCTAAAAGAAAAAATCAGTGAAATATCTGAAGAAAAACTATAATAAGTTTTGACAAATTTATCTGTTTCATTTCTCTTTTATCCACTTTTGATTGACAACCGTCATACCCTTAGCCATCCTAAAAGGACATTTGGTCGATGAGTACAAACCAAAATCATAATGCAAAATTAACACACAAATAATTAATAGTCAGTGCAGCACTGATTTTTAACAAAGCGATACTGAGTAGCATTGGCTGGACAGGAATACCCATCGATCTTTAGCAGTGTCCATGATGGCATCTCATTTACATCCGTAAACATGACAACGCTACTTTTATTTTATCAACACCATTTGAATAGGTAGCACTACTTTGGTGATGTTCGTCTGCATGTTCTCGACCTATTATGCATGCAACTTTATGCAACTCCTTTCCCGGACTTAGTGGCAGGATCTCCAAAAACCTTCAGTTTTTTGACGTAGTTTGCATTTTTTTCCGGCGCAGAGCCGCTTCTATTAAGAAATAATGCGATATTCGGAATCAGCGTGAAAAACCGCATCGAATGATGTGTAGGTGGAAATCTTTTTGAATTTTTCGAGAATCTTGCCTGGAAAAGGCCTTTTAGTCTGGCAAAGTATCAATCAGCTAGCGTCAGAAATGTGTTTTTTCCGCAGTGTGGAAGGTTACAAAAACTTTTCCATATAGGTTTTCGTGTGGGCTGGTTACAAAAAACGATTTTACAAAGTTTCGCAGCGGTTTCTTGTGGGGTTTCCAGAGATTAGATCTCTAGAAACCCTTTTAAAACCCCCTTTTCGGCCTGGAAAATCAGTCCGTTGAAAGAGCACATATGAAAACCTAGTCGAAAAAGCTTTACAGACTTCCACGTTACTTCGAAGCCGTATGTCGGCCTGTCCTAGTCAAAAATGCTTACTGCCTCAACCATCCTACTTTATTGTCAAAAGAAGTACAGCTTCGTGCTCTGTTTGTGTTTTTTAGAGTATAATACTGTCTATCAGAGCATATTTTGTTCCTAACGCAATCAAAGAAAAAGCAAAGATAATAAATAAATAACTACATACGTTATGCTAAAAAAGGTCCGAACGAAAGTTTAAAATTATATTTTTGAATTCAGTCTTTTTTTTTTTCTGATTTTTGATCATGTTGAGTTTTCTCCATATTTTCATCTTTTTTCTTTTCATCATTTCGTTTTTTCTTAATTTGAACAATTTCTTCGGCCGATGTTGGATGAATTCCAGCCGTACTATCAAATAAATCTTTCGTTGCTCCTGCTCTGATAGCCACAGAACACATTTGAATTATTTCGGGTGCAGCATGATCGATCATATGAATACCCACTACTTTTTCTGTCTTTCGTTCCACAATTAATTTAACATATGATTTTCGGTCTCGTTTTGGAAGATTGACAAACATTGGTTTAAAACTACTCTCATATACGTCATAATTATCTTTACCTAAGTAAGAGATTCTATAATTATATCTTTTGAAGTAAAAGAAAAAGTTTACCGAATTTTTCTTCTGCTTCTTTTTCTGTTAGGCCACATACGCCTACTGCAGGTTCAGCAAAAACTGTTGTTCCCACATTTTGATAATCGACCACTTGTTTCTTATTTTGTTTCCCAAATACACTGTTAGCAAAATATTGCCCCTCTTGAATGGCTACTGGTGTCAGATTTTTTCGGTCTGTAACATCGCCAATTGCATAAATATTATCAACATTTGTTTGACTAAATTCATTTACTTGTATAACACCTTTTTCATTACATTTGACACCTACAGCATCTAAACCTAATTTTTCTGTTTCTGGTTTCCGCCCGACGGCGAACATAACTAAATTTGTTTCTGTTGTTGAACCATCTTTAAATTTAACAAGAAAATTATCTTCTTGTTGTTTTTCAATAGATTTAATTTCGGTTTCAAATCGAATTTTAATACCACTTTTCTTCAATTCATCACTTAACTTTGCAGAGATATCTATTGATTAAAAGAGAAATATGACATACTCAGCGATAAGTAAAACGAGAAAAAACAGACCAGTATCAAAACTTCTTAAAATTGATTTTCCTCGTACAATGAGTATCACATCACTCCCAAAACCATTAAATATGCAGGAAAATTCAGTGGCTATGTAACCACCTCCAACAATTAAAATATTTTTTGGTAATTTTTCTAAATGAAATGCATCATCCGACGTAATCATATGTTCATGTCCTTCGATCCTTGGTCTAACTGGTGTACCTGAAAGATATAGATCGACGTATCGATTAACTATTCAAAGTTTGTGTACTATATTTTACCTCCTACAGCAACTAATATATAATTTGTCTTGTAATCTTTTCCGTTAACCACAACGGTATGTTTATCTTTGATTGTTGCATGTCCTGTTGTAATTTCTACATTATTGTCACGTAAACCTTTTTCTTGCATCTCATTCAAACGGTGAATTTCATCATTTTTATTCTTAATAAATTTTTGCCAATTGTGATCATTTAGTTTAAAATCGATGGTAGGCCATCCATAAGCTGAGGCATCATGAAACAATTCACGAAACTGTGAAGCATAACAAAATAATTTCTTTGGTACACATCCAGCATTCACGCACGTACCACCTAAAAGATAAATAGAATAATTAAATTAAATTAGATTGTCTTACTAAAAAAGATTAAAAATTTACCCAATTTTTTGTCTTCAGCTAGTGCAACTCGAGCTCCATTTTGTGCTGATATTTTACTAGCTCGAATTCCACCTGATCCACCACCAATAACAAATAAATCATAATCATATTGTTTATTTTCTGTTGTTTTCTGATTACTACTCATTGTAAATGTTCGAAATAAAATATGATATGGTTTCAATCTGTTCTATCGAAAAAGAGATGTAGAAAACAATTTTAATTGACAACGAATTTATTTTACTTACGGTTGAACCTTTGACAAAGGAAAATAGCAAAGACGAATGGTGTTAAGAAGTTTTAAAGGCATTCATTGAAAATGAAAGTTAGTACCTTAATAAGCAAGAAAATATAAGAAAAAACAAATCATTTTCTTCGTCTTCTTTTGACAAACAAATAACATCAAAAGATCAGTTGTTATGATGAATAGTAATATTTTTTTCAAATATGGTTACTATACAACAAAACTAACGATCAATTTAAACAGTTTTAAAAGAATATCTTTTGTTACTTGACATCAAAATTTAGGTTAAGAAGGTCGGATTAGTGAATAGATATTTTTAGTACAAAGGTCTCCTTTTCTCAGCGTTATAATAACATAATAATAGGTGTCTTTGAAATACTAAATTCCAGTTTTGTTTCTTATTGTATTTTTTAGGCATTAAAATAAAATCTGAAGACACCGTTCTAGCGACAAAAAATCAACAATTTGCTGCTCTACAAAGTATGATAGTTTTTATACTAAAATATTGTTTCCTCATTAAAAAAAAACTATAAAGAGTGCAGTCCATCCAGGAGGTCCAACAGGTTAGATAATATTAGTTAAGTTGTACCTCGAATCCATGTATCTTTTTCTTATTATGTGCATCGTTGTTATTCATTAGATATGCACAGCGCAACCATTTTTTTACAAAACTATCTACGTGAAATCACAGCAGAACCTTGTAGATGGCTTAACTCTTTATGATTTCGATGAAACAATGTTTTAATACACAAAAACAATAAGATTCAGTAAAGCAAGAAATGCTCCGTTGTTTACTATTAGAACTTCACCTTTTGCACATACATAGAAGAACATTATAGCATCAGAATATGAATCACCTAAACATTAAAAAATAAAACAGAAGAAAAATTAACATCTGTATTTCGACAAAAAACATACAGCCACTTGACAAATATAGAGAAAAAATATATCACTTCCATTTTATGACGAACAATTCTTATATAACCAAAAAATAAGTGAAAACTATAGGTAAAACAAACACAAAAAGAAATTTTAACTTCAATAACTTTTAACCTGAGAATTAGGGGTGTCATATTACTGTTACTTTTACGAGTAATCCAAATATTGTATATATTCCTAATACTGTTACTTTGAGTAGGAATATATACAAGATTTGAATCACTCGTAAAAGTAACAGTAATGTGCCACCCCTACTGAGAATAACAGTGATCTGGTTTGAAGGAAAATGAAAAATAAAAAACAACTAAGAATGGGTATTTGGAGATACATCTTCATGAGAAAATGGAGTATTAACCAGATCTGGTGTTTCAGGTTTGACATCGGATTGAGATTGTTGCTGTTTTGGTAATTTCGATAAAACATTTTTTAATTCATGACAGGCCGCCTATGTGAAAAAAGATCTTGATGAAAACGTGAAAAAGTTTTAAAACGAAAGTATGATACCCATATCAAGCCAAGATAAGGTGGTGATGGTTTCATTGGTCTACTGATATATTCTGGATGAAACTGAACACCAACAAAATATGGATGATCTTAAGTAATGAAAAATTTTTGCAGAAGTTGTTAAAGATACGAATCAAACATACTTTCAAGTTCCATTATTTCCATACGTTCATTGTCTTCACTTCGTCCAACAAATTTCATTCCTTGTTGTTCCAATTCAGTAACAAACTCGGGATTTACCTGTTAGCATAATCAAGTGAAAATCACGGTTATTGAAGATAATTTGATTGAAATACTTACTTCGTAACGATGGCGATGTCGCTCATCAATTGATCGGACGTTCCCATATAGTTTTTCTAAAATTCAAATATATATAGAACAACGAATGATGATACTTTTTAATTTTATATGAATACTAACTAATGACGCTATTTTCAGTGGCAAAAACGGTTGTTCTTCGACCGAGTCTCATTGTTGCTCCCATTGCACCTGGATTATGTTCTGGCATTTCAATAATCTAGACAAAATAAATTCACGTTAATAATAATAAAAACAAGCAGTAAAGTATGTTACCACTGGATGTTCACTTTTTCCAAATTCAGCTGAATTAGCTCCTTTATGATTAAGTACATGACGAGCAAATTCAATAACAGCACATTGTAAACCGAGACAAATACCTAAAAGGATAGAAATTTAGTTGTTTTATAATCTGATATTTTCTTAATATACCTAAGAACGGTTTTGGTTGTGTTCTTGCCCATTCAATGGCCGAGATTTTTCCTTCAATACCACGCGATCCAAATCCACCCGGTACCAAAATTCCTTGTGCACCACATAATAATTGCCATGCTTCATGGTACTTGACCGGATCTTCTTTCTGTGTATTGGCTTCCAAATCTGATGCATGAACAAACTTAAGCAAGCAAAATAGAAATGTTTCATTTTAGCAGAGCTAAATATGTTTAAAAACACGTACTCGAAGAATTAACTTTCTATTACAGTACAATGCTGCATGATTTAGAGCTTTGACGACTGACGCATAGGAATCTTCTAAGCCGATATATTTTCCGACAACAGCAATAACAACTTCATTTACTAAACGTTCACTCCTAAAGAAAATACAGTACTACAATCACGATAATGCTGGCTAACACAATTCTTGATCAGAAATATTCTGTCATTTTTTTCATTCTACGCAACCTCATTAAACTACGTAATTTGGATTCTAACGTATGATCTAACAAGATACGAAGCGACGTAGTATGACGCGTCTCGTCTATTCTTCTTCTACCCATATTTCAAGGTGTCAGTAACAGGGATGCTGCACAGTTGATTACTCATTATGTTATAAGTACTCTCGGTTAAGAGTAAGCATCAACATATTTTCTTTTTTTTGTTTACAAGAAAATCTACTACCGCTCGCTTTTCTATTCTTCTCGCTCTCTTTCACTAACTTTGTTTCCAAATCCCGCGGTATAAATTCATGACTCTTCATATCAAAACGCCTTTGTCTGTTGAGTTTACTTCCAAAGTCAAAAATTGAGGCTCAGAATTCAATCAATTGCTCAGGTCATGACGATAAGTCAGTACGTTTTAATCTTAAATTCAACGGGGTTATGTCTCAGAACATTTTGTGTGTCAAAACTTACGTATTTTTGGCAAATCAGATATTCACTCTCGTTTTTAAAATTTTTCGATTTACTCCGAAATCAGGGAATCTCTCCCTGCTTCTTGTACTTCGCGGCGTCTCTAGTCAGTAGTAATATTAAATAGATTTTAAACATTTTCTTAACGAACTATATTTTTTTCATTGGATATATTACGATTATGGGTATATGTGTCATGCATGGCTAGTTTGGTCCATTTTCTCTCCATTATAACTTTCGCATTTAGTTACACATATACACACGCAAGTGTCAGATCAATATCCTTACCAATAATGTATCTAATGATCTAAGATCCGATTGTTCCATTTTTAGATAGACGAATCTCTGGTGCTACCCATAATGCTAATCGTTTATCATCATCAGTCCATTTTTACCTATTATTATTGTAATATTTGGTATTTTTTTGCTTATTAGAATGTCATTGGGCAATAGAGTCCCGTGACTCAAGCCAATATTAATTCATCATTATCTCATAACCTTCGCATTTATTCTCACAACGTACAAAGTCTGGTTAAATACTTTAGTCTCATTCGTGGCGAAACTACTACTTCTTTCAGAGACTTTGACATTATCTCGTTTCAAGAGGACCAACCTGAACACTGTCATTAGCGATAATGAATTATTTCTTAGTGGTTACTCAATAGTATGGAGTTATGTTCCACTGATGCCAGTTCACTCTTCTTCTTCTCTTCTCGCTCCTTCTCTAAAACTTGCACGTCTTATCTTTACTCGTAACCATTGTTTTCGGAAACTAAAACGTCGTTACACTCCTTCTGATCTTGCTGAATTTCGTAAAGCAAGGAATCTTGTTCTCTTTATCTACCGTCGTGAAAAATCTTCTTATCTTCGCTCACTCTCTTCTTTATTTTCGGATCCTCGCCAGTTTTGGAGCTCTATAAAAAACCTGTCTTCTTCTCACTCTTCTCTTCCTCAGTCTATGTTTCTAGGCTCCAAATCTGTTTTCACAGATACGGATAAAGCTGAACTCTTCAACTCTCATTCTTCTTGCTATTCTTCAGGGTCAAATTCCTCCCTCTGCCACTGTAGACTTGCCAAAGATGGATAAAAAGCTCGACTTCTCCGTGCGTGATGTCGAAAATCTACTCCGGAAGTTGGATAAAAATTTTGCTGTTAGTATTGATGGAATCCCCTCTTCCTTCCTCTCTTCATATGCTGACATCCTTTCACCTCATCTTCATTTCATCTTCCATCTATGTCTCTCTTCTTGCAATTTTCCTGCCCAATGGAAAATTGCACACGTTGTTCCTATTCATAAAAAAGGTGCTCTTGCTGATATTTCTAACTATCGTCCGGTTTCTCTTCTTCCCGTTGTTTCTAAAGTGTTTGAGCGTTTAATTTATAATTTTATTTTTTCTCATCTCACTAAGCATTCCTTCTTTGCAAATAAACAATTCGGTTTTCGCCCTAAACGCTCTACTCTCGACGCCTTGTTATTTCTGTCTTCTACTGTTTCTAACTTTTGAAATGCTGGTGTGAAGTGTGTTGGTGTGTCTTTTGATTTCTCTAAAGCGTTTGACTCTGTCTCTCACTTTTTCTGTTAAAAAAATTGTCTTGTTGTGGTGTGAATGACTGTTTGCTCTCTCTCTTGTCATCTTACCTCTCCAATCGTTTACAGTGTGTGCGTGTGATTGAGTCTATCTTCTCTCCTTCTCCTGTTTCTTCTGGCGTACCTCAAGACAGTGTGCTTGGGCCGCTTTTATTTCTTATTTTTATTAATGACTTGCCACTTTCTCTTCCATATAATTGTGAAATCTGTCTTTTTGCGGATGATGTCTTTTTAATTGTACCTCTTTGTCCCTCGGATCCTTTTAATTTCTCTCATGTTCAAACCCGTATAAATTCTGTCTCAAATTGGTCTATTTCTAATCTCATGTCTCTCAATGCGTTTAAATGTTCTTGGCTTCCTTTTAGTTTCGATCCTTTCCCGTTTGTTTACAATCAGCTGTATCTTAATAAAGTCCCCCTTTCCGTTATGTTTTCTGTTCGTTGTCTCGAAGTTCTTGTTTCGCACGATCTAGGTGGAATGATCATGCCAGAGACATTGCTCTTGCTTGTCGACACAAGCTAGGCGCACTGAGCCGTGTCTTTGGACTTGCTCCCTCAGCGGTTCGACGTCGAATCTATCTTTCTTCTATTCTTCCTAAACTTGATTACTGTTGTGCCTTATATGATAGTTCCTTTTCGCTTTCCGTACTTGATTCTGTAAATAATCTTGCTTCTCGTGTTATTTCTCCTAATTTTGACTATCGCTTTTCTAGCTCTTTACTTGTGTCACAACTTTCTCTTCCAAACCTCTCTCTTCGCCGTAAATATTTTCGACTAGTGCAGTTTTTCAAAATTTACCATCGTCTTAGTCCTCTTTCTGTCTTCTACTCTATTCATCGTCCTCATTTACGCTGTCATCATTCTAAATATGTTCGCATTCCAACCTCTGTCAATGATTTTCCTTCTCAAACAGTTTTCTCTTCTTTTTACTATTCAACTATTACTGACTGGAGTAAACTTCCTGAGTCAGTTATTTGTTTTTCTTCATTAGCGTCTTTCAAAAAGGCACTAGTTCAATATCTCTTACAGAAAAATATCAGCCGTTTTCTTAGTCATAATTAACTGGTATTGGTTGTTTCTCTGGAGTTATTTTATTTGTGTCTACCTTTTATTGTTACTTTTATATACTCGTTGCATATTCTAGTCTCTTTTTCTTTTCTTTTGTTTACTTCTGTTATTATCTTTAGTTTTATTTATTTATTTTCCCTATCTCTTTTTATTCTGGTCTGAGTCATCGATATTACAGGTCACGGACCTTTGATGACTCTCGAGTGATTCGAAATAAAATAAATAACTTGTGTTCTTTTTTTTTATTCAACTATTGCTGACTGGAATAATCTCCCAGAGTCAGTTATTTGTCTTTCTTCTTTAACCTCTTTCAAAATAGCTTTATGTCAGTATCTCTTCCAGTGAAACATTTGTCAGTTAAGAATTTATATTTGTTCTCTTTTTGCTTACTTCTTTTTTATTTTTTTCAAAAATTTGTTCTTTTTTTTACTATTTCTGGTTCTAACCTTAGTTGTCTTGTTTATTTTGTTCTTTTTTATTACTCTTTTTGTATTGTTTGGCTTGAGTCATTTATTACAGGTCAGTGACCTTTGATGACTCTCTCACTTTTCGTGAATAAAACAGTCTTCTTCTGCTCTATATCCCGATCGACATGTAGATATCGTCGAAAAACATGTAGCCTAAACGGAATCTAAATTCGATTCTTTTTGATTAAAATTCGTTAGCGAAAAAATGATGTTAGCGGAAAGTTTTGATCATATCACACAAAAGAGCGTAAAAAGCTGCATCAGATTCTTTTTTCCTGTCAGCCACCTTTTTTTAAATAATTCATATTCTGCATCCAGATTAGGATATTTTACCTTTTTTACTAGCTATTTTTAACACTTTCTCGAAATATTTTGACATTTTCTCTTACTCTGGGCATGCATAAGACAGCGACATCCATTGATATATATATATATTATTAAAAATATTCAGGTGAAGTCACGCTCGTTTACCGTGATTCATCGTCCGCGCAGCGACGTAAACAATACTATTTACAAAAAAACTTTTCGGATGCGGAAAGTTTTCGCTCAAAAGTTTGAAGTGTTAAAATCGCGAAGCGTTTTCATTATCATTACTCAAGTTCTGGCGAATGATATGTTATGTTCTATATCATCTCTGCACTACAAGTGCCTCATTAAGGGGGTCCACCTCCAGCGAAATTGATGATTTTCATCGAAAACGTGAAATTGAGTTTCTTGCTCAGCTAGATAGGCCAAAGCCTCCTCTTTCAGAATATGTGTCGCTTTCTACAAACGAACTATTTTTTCATGAGGTTTTGAGAGATTTTCTATTAGCCACTCCGGTTTTCAGCCATTTTTTAGCTATTTTTCCTTATTTACCGTGGATAAAAAATCGTGTAATTTTGAGTGGTAAAGATGGTTATTTATTGTACTATTCCCTAATCATAATATCTGCTATTTTTGTCAGATATTTATTAGGTTTCTATCGATCAAATAACCTCTATGAGAGTAAAAGAAAGAGCCAATCACATATCACGTCTCCGGCGCCACAATACATATGTTTTAAAAAAGTTAGACGTAATTCAACCGATTATATCTGAATAGAAAGAACTTTCTTTTTGCTTCATAGATATGTATCACACTCCTGCATTAAAGCTTAGGTCTGATGTCACTATGCTCTTCAATCTTGTTTAACGTTTTTCTCAGAACATGGTTTTAGCGGCGCAAAATTGTATTCGCTCATAGACGAGTATTCGTGCAACCTTCGTCCTTGTTTTGTTGTGAAGCTAAGACATTTATCTAAATTTTGTCCGTAGCGATTTTTGAATCTCCCTTTTTTTGCGGAGATATGTAGCAAATACTCCGCCGAATTAGCGTTATTTTCAGAGCTCTGATTTAAAACACACATCGAGAATGAACGGAAGCGAGATTCAAAAAACCCTACGAACAAATTTCAGATTTAAGTGTCTATTTTTATTTAAGACCGCCCGCAGCTTTCTAGTCTTTCTACCAACATAGGCTATACATTTTTGCCAAGAGCCCCATTTTGCCCGTTGTCGCACAATAACATGGCAACGCTTCAACGTTTAGAGCCCAAATTTTCAGCATAAGTTACGTGCACAGTAAGTATTAATTCCTGTAAGCACCATCGAAATCGGACGTGAAATAAAAAGTTTTTTTCGCTGGGCGGGGCCCTTAAGTAGTTTTGGGCGGTCGTAAACTACGGCTCTACTGTAAGGAAACTATATCCCGATTGGGATATACAAAAAAGCAGATATCCTGATCGGAATGCATTTTTATATCCCGATTAGGATATGCTTCTCACTGTTGGGTCTCGGTTTAGGAATTGATGCAGCAGGATTAGTTAATAAACCTTAATTAGCTGATAGTATGTCGCGATTACGACAACAATATCAACGACTAGTCATTCAACACCACTCGTAATTGACACAAAATTACTTTTATGTATTATCACCTTTCTGTTAAATCTCGCCATTTAACCATTAACGATCGATCATAATCAGGTTTGAATTGTAAATTTAATCGTGAAGCTAAATATTTTGATATTTCATTTTCTTCCAACAGTAATGGAACACGATACAATGTTTTCACATCAGGTACACATATCACCTAAACATATACTTATATCAAGATCTATGTGAATATGTTGCTTTTGTTTTACCTGTTCTTTGTCCACATGACAAAACATAGATATTTTTTCTTTAGCTGCTGTTGTCATAGGTGTATCAGACCGACAAATAATCTTTGAAAAGAATCCATAGTAACATGCTGTCAGAAATTTTTAATTGCTTTGGAGTTTAAAGTTACTCTACTTACTAGATCAGGTGTTAAACCGAATCCACGTAATTCTCTTACGCTATGTTGAGTTGGCTTTGTTTTATGTTCACCAGTAGTACCGGGCTAAGAATAGAAAAAGCTTTAAGTATAATTGAAATAGTTCAAAGTAAAATAGAACTTACTTGTGGAATAAGACTAACATGAACGACACAAAAATTCTCTTTTTTAACACGAAATTGAAACTGACGAAATGCTTCGACAAATGGCATACTCTCGATATCTCCAATTGTACCTCCAAGCTAAAACAAAAAGTCATTTTCTGATGACAATAAAACAAAGCCACTTTGTTTGAAGAAGGTCATTATAAATTTATTTTTTGTAATTTGTTGTTTTTTTTGTAAAAAAAAAGTTAATTAGAAAGAATAAATTCAAATTACTAAATTAAACAGAAATCTCGAATGAATTTGTACATACCTCAATAATACAAATATCTGGATCTCCTTTATCTTCATCTACTGATATTCGTGCAACACGTTCAACCCATTCTTGAATAGCATCCGTAATATGAGGTACAACTTAAAAATATAATATTATATGCCTGAAGAAGAAAAAAATGGATGAATTTAAAATTCTCAATTTACCCTGTACTGTTTTTCCAAGATAATCTCCTCTTCGTTCTTTATCGATAACATATTGATATATCTTCCCTGTTGTTATATTATTTTCTCGATGTAGAGTGACATCCAAAAATCGTTCGTAATTTCCTAAATCTAAATCAACTTCACCGCCGTCATCCAGTACAAATACTTCACCATGTTCATACGGTGAAAATGTTCCAGCATCAATATTTATATACGGATCAATTTTAATTGATGTTACACGAAATCCTTGAGCGCGTAAAATTGTTCCAATACTACTTGATATTATACCTTTACCTAGAATACACAAATAAAATAGATTCAATTTTAAATTGATTATAAAATATAAGTTTGTACTTACCAATTCCTGATATCACACCTCCTGTTACCAAAACATATTTAATAGAATTACTTGCAGATTGTGCTCGGAACATCTATAATATCATACAAGATCATAGAAAATTTTGCAACTCTGACTAAAGAGGTGTACGACATAAATGGACTCTTCATTCGAGTTCAGAAATCAAAAATTTTTTATATGGTAGAATAATGAATTCTATTTAGATAAACTTTTCCCTCTATTGAACAAAAGTATTCTGTTAATTAATAATGATCTGATCAAAATATACTAACGTCAGTGAACGATTCCCTGTTGTTGTACACATCGTTTATGTTATAATTTGCTATATACCACATACCTAAACATCCCAAGCGTCGAAAAAAAAGTCTAATATCGCCCGATTCATCTAGATTACTAGATTTTTACTCGATTGCAACTATTGGGTGACGACAGTGGAAATCTAGTATTCAGGCGATTGCTAGATTTCTTCTAGTTCCAACTATCAATCGCTTTAACTATTGCTAGTTACATATACAGATACATCTAGTTAAAAGTCTCTTTTCCAACTAGTAATCTAGATGACAACTAGTCGTGTATGGCCCGATGACAGACGAAATGTATCTAGATTTTTCCCATAGGTGATGTTTGCTTGGGCATACTAATAAAGTAAAGTAAGCTGTGTGTAGAAATTTATTAGATTATAGTTGTATAGGAATAGAAGAACTTGCATAGAGGCAGAAAACGTATATATTATAGCACTTTTTCACAACAGATTATTGAGTTCTGTTTATACTCGAGTCATTTGGCGTAGTGGCGTATCCAAGGGGGCGCATGGGGGTGCTGAGCACCCCCACCGAGAAATTTTTACAAATGAGCTTTTTCTCAGTGGAAGGCAAATAGTGGCGTATCCAAGGGGGTGCTGAGCACCCCCACCGACTTTTTCCTGGTTACGCCACTAATTTGGCGTTTTCCATGTCTTCAATGCATCTTCAATTCTAGCAGTGGAGAAGGAGGGAATTTTAGTGAGTAACTAAGGAAATGCAAGTCACTTCTTCAAGTCAACGTAATAAAACAACTCACTAGCAAAGCGTTATCGATTAGGGGATGGGGAGGGAGGCAAACCACCCACTCGTTTGGATACAGTTTCTCAAAAAATTTTGACTTACTCAGAAATTTTTTAAGAAATTTAAGTTGAGAAACTGCCTTTTATGCACCTGAGTAAGTGATTTTCTCTAGCTTCTGAGTAACTCATTTATTTGTTGAGAAATTCGCTCTTATGCACCTGAGTAACTAACATTTTTTCCTGAGTAACTCAGTTACTCAAAAAAAAGTTTTAGTCAAAAAATGCATTACTCAATAAAAAAACTTTAGTTATTCAGCAGGTTTTATTTGAAGAAAGTGAACGGCTATACATAGTATACAAGTTCAGCAAGAGTTTTGCATGGGTTACGCCTGAGTTGCGTCGTACTTAATATGACAAAAAACATTTTTAATAATATCGAGGTGGAAATTCTTTTACCTCTGCGTAGTTATCGTCGTAATCTGTTCAACTCGGAGCTGCAATTTTGAATACAAAAAAATAAATCTATTAATAATATTCAAGAAACAAATGCGTAATTTTTTTTCTATATAATAAAACTAAATCAGCCTGGAATAAAACTGCGCGTTTCTGTATTGATACCCTCGCTTATCGTTCCTTTTCTTTCAAACAAGATAAAATAGAAATATCATCACGTCGGCACCTTGAAGCATGATTATTTTAAAAGGAGATACAAAACAAAAGTATGTTGGAATAGAAGGAATAGTTAATAAACAATACATTGAAATATGTTCGATAAATTACTAAAAAATAATAAAATAATGTGAACAATATTCTGCGTGGAATTGTTATTCCAAAACACCACAAATATATGACAATCAGAGGTATTAGCCGATTACTTTATGAGCGGCGGCGTGGCAAATTGAAAAGATTATCGGCAGCGACGAAAATTTTAAAAAAATATTTCCACCTCTGGCGGCGGCGGCGTGAAAGTTTTTCTGAACCGTTCTTCTCGCACCGTGCAAGAGGAACGGAACAGCCTTCATCAATGCTGTATGTAAAATATTTTAGCGATAAATAACAATATAATCTTTATTCCTATCTTTTGCACAGCTTTTTTTCGGGTTCGAACTCGGGACGGGTTTTAGTTCATCTGAACGGGATCGAATTTGTTTCCAATCCTGATTCTTTCTAGTTTGATATAGAGGAAGATAAGAGACAATTCTAAATAAATAAAAAAGAATGGAAAATAAGGAAAACGGACAGGTGCTAGACGTACAACCGACCAAGTGAATTTTATTTTTTTACTTCTGCGAGTAGAAATTAACTAATGTTAAAATGAAAGAGAGCACTACTTCACTAGAAAAAAAATATTTGGGGTTCGAACGGATTCGGGACGGTTTATTTGAAAAAATCGGGATCCCAAAAAAGTTCTGGCGGGTTCGGGACGGATTTCAAATCTACAAAACCGGATCGGGTTCGAAAATCTCAAACCCGTAGGACTCTACTTGCTGTCCCTAGTAAAGGTCACGGAAGTTTTCACACTTCTTGCTCTACAGGAGCAACGCTGACAAGCTTTTTCTGGTTGTGTAGCTTCACTCAACATACGTTTTTATTGTTTCAAACTTAAAGACTTCCTCTCTCTTAGAAGACGTTGTGCATTTGATCTGAACCAATCTTTTGTCAATCAAACCACCTTTTAAAACGGTTCTGATTTAACCTGAAATATGAAAGCATTCAAGATCTATAGGTGGCGCAAAGGCGACGGAGAAAAAGCACTAACTATCCTCAGCACCTTTTATTAAGTTTTGTAGAAAAATATATCTGCATCAAGTGTAATTGCATGGAGTTGCTTCGCATCTTAGTTTCGAGCGAAGATTGTACAAATCTACATACTAATCATCCTTATCAACTGTATTTGGGACTTTAGGAACCTTAATATATAAAACAACATAGATTCTGAAAGGAGTGGATTCTCCGTTACAAAAGAGTTTCTCTTACTGATGCACGCAGAAAAAATGTGTTTGTAAACGATGATCTTAGTAGAACATAGTATTTAATTTTATGGACGTTTCATCGTTTGCTTTGAAGTACTATTACTAAACAAACCTCATATGTACAACTAAAAACGACTTTTAGCGCATATTCACAGTATAGCAAAAGCTCGTCTTCGATTATTAATATTCCCAAACCATAGTAAGTCTTCTGCTACAATAGAGAAGGCCAGTCCGAGCAATTTTTCACCAAAAATTGAAGAAAATAGAAGATCACATTGTAGGGTTTATCGAAATATTCTGCGATGATGATTCTCGAGGTACATGTTGATTATTGGAGGACATTAAACAGTCCTCCCCTTACGTCTATAAAACCCTCAATGATCATACTGAGACAAGAACAAAGATCCCATAGTAAGTCAATAGATAAATCAGACAAGGTTATTGTATTTTGTTACAAGACATCCTTCGATCAGTCTTACACGTTCAATAAAACGCTGCTACAAATATGCTACTAAAAGAAGTTAAAAAAAAAGAATTAATACCACTAAAAAATCTCATCGAGTTAACAAAAGACATAAAACAAACATACAAACACTTAGATCTTTTTTACAATGAGAACAAAAATACACATATATCTTTTCACAGTTTTAGCAGTTCACCACTTAATAAAGAAAAAGTAAAATACAACCAGAATCGGATACAAAAGAGCATGATCAATAAATACACTAGTTCTATGTAAAAATGAATAAAGAATAAGCAAAGATAACGATCACAGGAAAAAACCTTAGCTCTTAAATAAAAAAGACATAACAAACAAAAACAAATCAGTGGAAATGAATTGCACAAGTTCAATCGTTATACAGCATGCAGACTAATCTAAGTTCATGTGTTCTAGTTCATATTCGTACGAAATTAATTTTGTGATCTTCGATAGTTAAAGTTTTAGAATACTATAATAGATTTACTTTCGCTTATATTTGGAATAGCAAAAGGATAAATCAAATTAAAAATTCTAGCTCAAAATAAGAATTTGTTATTGAAATAATACAAATATTAAATAGAATATAAAAATAGCCAAGGAGAATGGAATGGTTTCATCGGAATACGATGGATTTATAAAACATCTTTGTTGATACCAAATGTGCAAAAAGTGGAAAAACAATTTTTTCGAAGAATCGGTAAGTTTAATGCTTAACTAGACGAATTGTATTTTCCCAATGCAGCCATACTATTTTGCTAAAAGTGAAATCAAAATATCAGATTTCTGTGATGACTACTAATTGTCTTACTTACTTTCGCTAGCCGGATAAACTCTTTTTGTGCATGTTCAACATTTTCTTTATCTCCTTTCCAAACTTTTAATACTGATGATTGTAAAGCTCGCCCATAACTAAATGATAGTGGCCATGGTTTAATCAAATTAACTTTGTTTATCTCATTCAAAAATATTGTCGAATTTTCTTCAGAGTGACCGCCTAACACGAAACAAAACATAGTACAAAATCACAATATTAATGACAATCATACCGGATAGAAATAAAATACCAGGAACGGCGGCTGGAACTGTTCGACGTAATGTTTGCACAGTAGCAAAAGCAATTTGTTCAGCTGTATATTTTTTCGTGTTAGATTGTCCTAAAAATAAAAAACACTTATATAACAATCAATTTTGTCTAAAGAAGAAACGTACATAATAAGGCTAACTAAAACATGCGTTTATGACGTTTTTTTATCGTAGATAGTTGATAAAAAATAGCGAATGTGAGTTGTCATCTTTACGAAGAATTCTAATGGAAAAGATTAATGACTTTAGTGGTGTATTCAGACCATTCTAAAATTAATACGAAGTAACTAAACTCATTTTTGTCTTATTTTCAAACAACAAACTTCTCAACAAAAGTTAGCTACCTACCTAACAAAACTAAAACCGAATCAACGACATTGTCTAACGGTCTCTTTTCTTCTACTCACCAGCGGTAACCATATTCGGCTTCAATAATGTTCCTTCTAGATATACATGATGATCATTTAATGCTTTATAAACGGCAGCTAATACTTTCTCTGTTACGCGTTGACAAATTTCCATATCATGATCTCCATCTTGAAGAACTTCTGGTTCAACAATAGGAACTAGACCAGCCTGAAAAGGCAATATTGTACATGAGTACACATAAAAAGGCAAGTTTTCTAAAACAAACCTGTTGACAAATGGATGCATAGCGCGCTAAATTCTCAGCATTAACCTGAATGGCTAATTGTGATGGCATATTTGGACCAATTTTGAGTACAGCACGCCATTTTGCAAACTGAGCACCATCATTTTTATATGTTTTACACCGTTCTTCCAGACCATCGAGACCTGAAATCAACTTTTAATTATCTACATCCTTTTAAACTGCTAGTATACATAATATAAGTACATACCTTGCGTTGTTGTTTCCTCGTTGGTACCTGCTAATTTTACTGTTCCTTTATCAACTTTAATTCCGGGTATGATGCCGTTTCGTTTTAACAATGTCGTAAATGGCACTCCATCAGCTGTTTTATGATACAGTGTTTCATGAAAAAGTATCACACCACTAATATATTCTGCTATTGACGTTTTATCAGTTTTAAATAATAATTCACGATAAGAACGACGATTTTCCTCATTATTTTCAACATTTATCTTTGAAAATCGGTTAGCAATTGTACCTAAAGTAAATAGTAACCAACAATTGTTTTACACTTAATTCAAAACCTCAGAAGTAATATGCTTACCGCTACTTTCATCTGCCGCTAGAATTCCTAGATAAAAACAGACTCATTTAGTAGAAACAAATTTTTGTTTATTCCAAATACTTCCACCTTTTCCTGGTGTGGCTATGGCATTTGCGATTTGTGCTAATTCTTTTTCTTGATCTTTTGATAGGTTAAATGCCATTTGCTAATCAAAAATCTAGATTTCAAATACTACATGAGAGCCAAAGTTCGTTAACCGAAGATTTAAAACGTCTTGTCACATTCATCTGTCACAAAAATACTATTTTTTTCCAGTCTGGACAAACAGTATAAAGCTGTAAAGCACTTCCACCAAGCATTAAATGGCTTAGGGGTAGGTAATATTCTAGCAACAGATTATGCAGTTACTCACTAAAGATTGCGAAAATGAAAAACATTACTCTTGCTTTTGACTTTCATTAAAAATGGTTTTTGCGAGGGGAAAACGGTCAAAAACGTTTTCTATTTCCACATCATCACGCTAAGTGACGAGACAAAACTGAGATGCAACACGGCAGTGTGATACCTCTACTTATTCTCTATATAGAATCTAGAGGCTTCATGCAAAATGTTCAGCTCAAGATAAAAGCGATCTAAAAGTAGTGTGTGAATGAGAAATAAAGCAGAATTGAATCTGCGTGAAAAAAGATTTCGCACGGTTTAATCTTCAATTGATAAGCAGTACTCCATGCATGTAATCTGTTAGATACAAATAGGCACGCATGCAACGTTCTATGTGCTGACTTTATTACTAGAAAAAATTTTCATTTCTGTATTTGAATCATATCATACGGTTATGATGAAATACGAACAGCACTAAAGAAAACTTCAAGTAGTATAGCTAGCTATCAAATACCAAAGCACATACGGTGGCAGATATTTACTAATCATAAGCGACAATGATATATAAGATACAATAACTGAGTGTAAGAAGGGTGACATATATGATATATGTTGTTTTATTTATTAATGATAAGGAAAAAGACGTGCAATCATTAGCTGAAGCTGATTGGTCCGTCAGTGTGTCACCAGCTGTTCAAAAGCAATCCTTTGCTTAGGATGAAGATAAACTTTCGCTAAATTGTCAACTTGTTAGAGCTCTAGAGGTTTTTTACAAATAATGGTACACACTGTAAAAAGTTAAAATTCGGATTTCCCTAAAAATACTTACTTAAGATTAGTTAAAAATTTTAGGGCGCTACTGCACGTCGCCTTACAGCTAACAACAATGTGATGGCTTGAAAAGGGTAGTTGTGAATGTTAAAAGAAATGTGAAAGATGGTAGTTGATCGTACAGCCAAGGGATGCCGTTGCGATGAACTTCGACGTTTTTTTGCGGTCGTTTTTTCGTGCCTTAAATAAATTGCAAAAGAATCGCAATCAATAATTATCCATTCAAAATAAATTTGAGACTAGTGATTTGAATAGATGCACGGATAATTATTGATTGCGATTCTTTTGCAATTTATTTAAGGGACGGAAAAACGACCGCAAAAAAACGTCTATAAATCACGAAAGGAACCACTTTTTTTTCGTTGGCAGTATGATCAAGTATGAAAAGTGATGAACATACCAAAGTCGATTTTGGTCTTTTTTGGGGAATAAGGTTTTTTAATAAAACCCAGCAAATCGTTTCATAAATGATGAATTTTGAATGCAATTTGTCAGACAAAAAGAAAATGACGCCAACATCCTATATGTATGATCGTTAACATTTGTTTACTATTTCGTAAAATTTGTAATAAATAAATCCGTAACTGTATACTTGACGAATCACAGCTTTCTTTCTAAATTTCCTGAATATTAAACGAAAAAACAGCAAAAACTCTAGGATTCCGAATCCTAGAGTTTTTGCTGTTTTTTAACATCTCCTGTAGTTATGATCTTAATTAAATAAAGAGCGACAGTGGTTATGATCGCAAATTTGCCTGATGGAGCCCAGTTATAACTTTCGAGCCCCTATTTATAAGCTTAAAATCGTTCTCGATCTCTATTACTGATCAGGGCTCTAATCCGAGTCTAAACTTGAAAATTTTTCGATGGATTCAGACCGGAAATTTTTTCGAAAGATTCGGACTCGAACTTGGGTTTTTGTGTTTCGAATCCGATCGATTCAAGTTCTTACACAAATCAACAGGAAAATTTTCAGCTTTTCAATATCGGTGTGGGATACACAATAGAAGTTTACTTATGTAAGTTTTTCTGTCATAATAAGAGTACGGCTTAGGAGAAAAGAATATAAATAAAGACAGCCAAAAATAAAGTTTGAAAAAACTATGGAACTCGAAATGGACTCGCGATCGTGTTTCAAGGATTCGGACCCGCCGAGCCCTGCTGCGAATCATTCAGTGTCTTACTTAATAGTACACCCTCTATTTTGAAAAAAATTTGGATTTTGAGCCGAATATATCCCAGTGTAGGGGAAAGCCTGGACCACAAAATGAGACTGCTCCCAGCGTTCCAGGACCTTCATTGCAAATGTTATGAATTTTTTTAATTTTTTGCTGCAAAGACCGAAAAAACACAATTTTTTAGTTTTATACTTTTCTCTCTTTTCTTGCACATTCAAATTCTTCACATTACGACCCCTCGATGACTTGATCTAATCGACTTCAAAACTTTATCATAAATACTAGGCAACGTTGTCCATGTGTACATTTGTTTTTCGTTCTTTCATCTTTTCTTTTCGAGTTATAGGAATTTAAGATTGAAAAATCTGGAAAAATCTGTTTTTCAGTGTTTTCTGCTATAACTAACTGTGGAAGAAAAGATGATAGAACGAAAAAACCATAAAATCACCAAGAAGCACATACTTAACAAAACTGTTTGATTTCATTTATCACGAAGAAAACACAAAATAACTTTTTACTGCCTAAGCAGTCGTACTATGTAAATCGAAAATACATGTAGAAACTAAAACTTTTCAGAGACTACAAGCCTAATTAGTTTATAGTGTACATCTTTTGAAAATAAAGCTTTATCACACACACACAAAACAAAAGTTTACTTTTAGAAAAAATAGGTGTTTAAACAAACAGAAAGATGACAAAAACTAATTTTCTACGATCAAATTGGTTACAGATCAAGTTGATTGCTATCAGTAACTGTTTATTTCGATTTCAAGTTTCTTTCATGTTCTTTTTAAATCGTGCCGACGCCAGTGTAATCAGCACAGGAATTTTATGATGTTGAATTATTTCACCAGCACAGTGAGAATGGTAATGACTTCGAATTCAAAAACGCTGTGTGATCGAAAAAAACATTGTGACCGTTACAAGGGGTGCCATTACGATTTTATAGCTTCTGATTATGATCTTAAAAATACCTAGTGTTCCTCGTTATGGCCTTGAAACCGTACAAGGTTTCCAGTCATGATCTTAAAACTGTTGCAGAGCCTGTAATTATTTTTTTTTTGCTCAGGAATTACACCCACATCGTTGTTTTTTATTGAAAACCGACGGTTACCATTGATCCAGCAGACGAACTGACGTTTATTTCAATAATCACTGTCCGTCTAAAAAGCCATCGGGTATTGGTCAATCGTTCTTTTTATCCAAGTTCATGCACCGTTTTTTATCTACTGATTACAAAAACGAACTCAAGAATTTAACAGTCGGGAGGAGTTTCACATTTTAGCCCCAAACGGGACTGTATTGACAAGATTTTAATCGGTTGGCAGTCTGATAATCGTTAGTTTATTAAAGGTGGGTCATGCAATCTTTATAAATGTTGTGTTTTATTAAAGAAACTGACATTTCATTTACCTCAGCGGATGGATAGAAAAGCGAATCTCTACCTTTCGAAAGGTGACTATGTCTCAGTCACATAAATAGCTAACATTAAAAAGCATAATATTGCTAGAGTGATCTTGACACATTGTTCATCTTTTTTTAATAAACAAAAGCAAGTCAGGCTTTTGTTTATTTTGTTAACCATGAACTTGATCCACCCGTTTTTGAGATACATTGATTACAATTAATATAATCCACCATAGGAAGACGCATATGAACAATGACACGATAAAACATGACATAAAATTGATTGATTACTGTTGTTTTCTTTTACTATAGAAAGGAAAAAACGAAGAAAGCATGACATAGTCAAATCAAATACTCTCTTTCGTCCAAATAAACGTGGGACACCTTGTTATCAAAGTAAAAGATTAAAAAATGAATTCGAAGTGCCTCTCTAATAATGGCATGGATGTTTGTTTTAGGTTTGAACAAATCTTCTTCAAGAGTAGAAAGTTATGAAAAATGGGGTGCAGTATTAGTAAAACTGGAGAGTCAATATATGATTTTTACCGTAGAAATTATCCACATTTTTGGTTCTTGGCACCATCTTTTCTTGCTTCAGTTGGAGCTATTGGATTTGTCGGCTACATATCGTCGAAACACAAACCGGTACTGTCATCACTACATGTGAACCTTTTCCATTTACTTGGAGCGGCAGGAGGTACGTTTTGTAAAGGTCAGTGGGATAGTCCCAGTCGCGGTCCCTCGGGACTTTTTACGAGACCGGGACCTAGAGGTCTGCGGGACGGTCTCAGTCGTACGGGTTACGATCGAGGATGTACGATCTCGCGCGACTTTTATTGGGATCTGGATCAAGCTTTTTTGAAAATAGTCTTGTATGGAGCATAAAAAATTCTTAGTTTCTGTGCTTGTTTGTATGTAGGCACTAGTTCTGCGGGAAAGCACTCACATAAAATTCTAAAAGTCTTCAATTATACCACCCACGCATACTGTCCCACGCACCATATTACAACACGCTGACTTTGAAACCACAAGCGCTACTTCGAAGAAATATTTACGGTACTGAGATTAAAAACAAGTTCTTTCTACGAAACCGAGACCAAAATTGTTTTTCTTCCTGGGACCGGAATCAAAAACGTTTGGTCTCGCAGACCTCTAATTTTGAGCACAGAGCAAATGAAAAGGTATTTTCTAAATATGTTTGAAATCAACTTTAGGATTTGGTATTAGCCTTTGGATGAATACAGTTCATGGTAAAGAATGAAAATTTTCCTTAGGTTTGTGTTCAGAAGACTCATCTTTTCAGTTTTTTTTGTTCATAGGTACAGCAATGTTTCGATTACTGAGTCGTCAGGATTATGGAATAATTCAGTCGTATACATCATCTGTGTATTTTTCATTGACAACTTTATTAGCTAGTTTAAGTTTGGGAACATTTATCGTACGTCACCCATATAATAAATGGTCACGAGATACTACAAATTTGGTAGGAACAATTTCGAACTTGAGAAAAGCTACATAGATGAGATTTCGTGCTTTCTATTTGTCCTGTCTGTTGTAGGGTGTTGTATTGACTGTTGCATTAATATGTGCCGAGTTGAATAGTATTGTAAGTATTCATTATCTTGTGAATATTGTTTCATATACTTGTTGAAAATACTCTAATAGTACTCCTGTTTGCCTATCTTTGCTCCCTCAGCAATCAAACTACTAAATTTGCATGAATTATTCATTTTTTCTGCTTAGTGAGATCATGGTAGTGAACTATGGCTATTTTAAACTTTTAGGTGTTATCTCCACTAGTGACAAATTTGATGTTTGAGCGACATAATGTTGAATTTATTCATAACGTGAAATCAATTGATGAAGTTGAGAAATTACACATCGAAGATCAAACATATCGTATGCTCAATAATAAATTTAATTTATTCCATTCATTATCACTGGCTACGGGTTTAGGTACGTTTTTTGTATTCGAACTAAGAATGGGAGAAAAGTGAGATGTTTGTTTCTTCGAATTTTAGCATATCATGGCTTACAATGGTATCATCTATGGTTTCTTGCTAACAAATGTCTTGCTGTATGAATTTCATTTGAAAAGTAACAACTCACAATCAAACACAAATCCAGCGTAGAGAACAGAAACTGTTCGCTTTTTTTTCATGTTTTTCGGTTACTACCTTATATGTTTCGCTTTCTGATCATGAAGATTGTTATAGACAGTCACGGGGTACAGTCCTAATCCTACAAGCATTATGCCTTCATGTAACCTCTATAACGAACATTTGTTTGTATCACTTAACGAAGTAGTTTGTCGTTGTTTACATTCATTTTTCTGTCTTTTTGTATACGTTTGTATTTGTGTCTTTGTCTGTCAATATTAAAAAAGAGAAATGCCAATTTTGAACATGTACTAATTTAATTTCAGCGCTATTCTCGATTACATTAGTGTTATTAATGGTTTTATTACTTTCCTTTTATATGTGTCTATTTTTCTCTTTTATCATAATCTGGCCTTCAAATTTGTTATACGCTTACTCTAACATCTAAAGAAGAATACCAAAACGCTGCAGCTATTTATATTTTTTTATTTTTCACCAAAGTAGTTAAAAGACATAAATGCAAAGCAATCAGGAAAAGGAAGAGAAACGACCACAATTTGGTTAAACAGGGTTTTTTAAGATCAGCCGATTTAGCTGTATCAAAACTCTTAAATCAAGAAATAGCGAACAGTCATTTGTAATAGATGTCATCATAGCTATTGCTCGTTTCGATATACATTGTAATCCAGGACAGTTTCTAGAAAATAAAAAATAAAGACATAACTCTTCAAGATCTGCAGGTTGTTTTTATCATTGTGTATCTTAAGAGATTCATCTATGTTCCGATGTTCGATTGCTTAGTTTGCAAAATACAGAAGTGTTTCCTTATTCTTTTCTGGAAAAACAAAGCAAGTTTAAGTATTAATTTGTAGTTAGACCATTCCACGTAACTTTACCAAAAACATGATTCCGTAACATTTTATGCTATTTTCTTGTCTTCAAATATTTCGAACAGAAGCACGCCACAAGATTGCGATTGTGTTAGGTTACACATAAGTTTAAATCCAAAACCGACTTTTTATCAGTATATTCAGACAAAAATACAACAGATGTTCGGGGCGAAACATGTTGCTCTATTAAAATACTATATGAGACAGTATGCACTACAAACAAATGATGAGAGATTAGTGGAATTGTTATCAGTATCCGCGCAAAAATTCATATCTAGACAAGTTTCCTTGATTTTGTCTGATTGATGTGGTGTTTTTACCATTTTCTACGAAGTTTACTTTGTGTAGAAATCGTGAATGATTGTTATCGATTATATAAATTACGTGGAAAAAACAATAAATCGAGCGATGGCATACCATAACAATGTAACAATAACTAGCACTAGTGCAAATGTAACTTCTTTAATTGGTAATTTAACAAGCAGTGGTACCAATCAAGGAACTATGCCGTTGATACAATCAATAACGACAACGCCATTGCTGAATTACACAGTTTATCTATACCTAAAATCTCATTTTCTTACCTCTTCTTGTTATTCGACTGCTCTTTCCCTGACCCAGTGTTGATGAAAACAGGTGCTTCGATTTTTAATTTCGTCAAAACAGCCTTCTTTTCACACATAGTGGGTCGGCGGGACTGTTCGACATTCACCCCACTGACGCGTCTTCAAAAGACGATTGCGTGGTCGCTAATGTGAATGCTCGATGACCGTTCAACCCGAAAAAAAAAAGTTAAAAAATTAGAAAAGAAGGCGAAAGAGAGTTTGCGGTTTCGACCATAAGTAAAACTCATGGAGAAACCGCCTATGTTATCTGCCAAGTACTTCAGTGTGTGAAATTCTATTATACGAAGTAAGCGACATGATGATCTCGCTCAGAGAATGAAAGTTCGAACGAAATTTCAACTCTAAAATTATGAGACATGAGATTGTGACTGTTTGCGAATGGCTTTTATAGTAGCTGAAGTATTGCGCCACCAACTCTCCTTGTGATGAAAAGAAATAAAAAGAACAGAAAAGGCAAAATAGTAGCAAATTAGCAGATAAAGGGCATGTCTCTTAAGACCAATCGCAAGCTTCGGG
>CAJNOQ010001022.1:0-37169 GCA_905250885.1 Didymodactylos carnosus | reverse complement strand
AATCAATGTTTTAGCAACCCAAGCAAAAACGACCCAATTTTTTGGGTTATTTATCTAGATTCAGCTCCACGTACATCTAGATGCACGTGGACCTGAATCTAGATAAATAACCCAAAAAATTGGGTCGGTTTTGCTTGGGGAAGCCTTATGAATTTCCACTGTTTTTTGAACTTTTTATGCAACTCTGGGTGGAGCCACGCTTTCGCAGAGATTGTCAGTGAGTTAAATGAATCACAGGAGCAGTTCACATTTTTTTATTTGTCATTTTTAGAATGGAATTACAGCTTTACTAAATCATTATGTCGACAGACATTTAGCATTTTTGCAGGGAATTTTGTTTATTTCTTTTTTCATTAGTATTGATTTCTACGAAATGTGAACGCAATGAGCTAGCGAACTACAGATTGTCGAGACATTCTGAAAATAGGAGATAGCACTCTGGGCACTGAATGTGGACCATTTTACGTTCTTCTCTTAAACAAAGGTCCAGATCTGGCGTGATGAGTTTCACAAGTGGAGGAAAAATGTGTCTTGGACTTCGAAATTTTGAATATATTTGTAGTTGTTCGACGCCATTTTTGTTTTGACTGAATTGGGTAATGAATTTGTATGCATATCTTCTAATTAGCGAATTATTTTTCATATACATGCATCTAATAAAAGATAGAGTAATTTCTTTTAAATAATAATTAAAACTTTATTACTACCATAAATCATTCAGAAGAATAAAGTTTTTTCGATTTTTTAATGATCTCGCTGTCTTTGTTAGTATAACCAGTGTCTATCGAGATTGCAACTTGTGTATAGCACATTTGCATTCTAGATGTTTTTGTACTTTATCTATACGATAATTTTTCTCTTAGTTTTTTCATGTATATATGTCATTACTGTACTGCGAATTTAAACACAAATTATGCCAATTAACAAACATGATTTGATTTGATATCGTATTTCGTAATATTTTTCCAACTTTTCTTTCGTTCAATTCACTATTCGACTAATATCATAAACCTTTTAGTTTTTCACTTTGTCGTATGACTTTTTCTATAAGAATCTACTAGTAAATCTCAACAGAATATCCTCGTCCAATTAAATATTATACGTTAACTAATCTTAGATTCGTGTTAAAGATGAAAATCTAGCCATATTAGCCGCCGGCTAATAACGCCGGTAATATCCTCGTCTTTTTAACATGTGAAACTGTATAAACAAAGTAAGTCAACTTTTCAGAAATGCTCTGCTTGGGATGGATAGGGTCTACTCCCTGCTATAAAAAGTTTTCGGCTTCGATTTTAAAAATTCTTTGCTTCAATTTGGGAATGAGTTACAATGATATGGACATGCTCTGGACCCCATCACAGACTCTTCTCTTCATCCAGTGGACTCTTCTGCAAACTTTCACTTGTTTCTGATAGATTCATGCTCAGATCTCTAGCTATTAGAGAAATATCTTCATCAGTGGAAAACATCTAATTTGTAGATGAAAATATACAACTTAATATCTGTAAAGATTGAAAGATTTGAGGTAATGCTAAAAATTCGCTATTTTAACTCCCTTTAAAACAATCAGATTGATAACGTGTGGCATGAGAATGAGCAGGTTAAGCAATACTTTTATAGTAGGAGCTTTCATATACGTTTGATAGTACTACACGATGTACGTACTCATATCTTATCGGCTTCTAGCAGTGCATGTTAAATGCTTTTAATTTCAAGTCTTTTCTAATTAAATTTATTTGTATTTTTATTTTGAGTTTTATAAACATTCATTTTAGAAAAAAATTATTTGTATTACTATTGGATAATCGTAAAATGATCAAAATAAATTATTAATAACAAAATTTAGAGATCAATATTAAAAAAGAGGATAAAAACTAAGAAGTCAATCTGATCTATTCAAAAAAAAACAATAACTAAATATTGTTGAGTCGTTAACGACAGTTATAAAAAAATACATGTTTTAAAAACGATATAAAATATCAGAAACAGCAAAAAATACTGTTATAGAATTTCGTTTAAATTTGACTGTTAACACTTACTGTAGCACCACCTAAAAGAAATTTTCTATTCATAAAAAAGGATATTAATTAGAGTATCTACATACTATTTTTCATAGCTGCATTAGCAACATGAACAGCATCATTAGTTGTCACAAACATAATATCAGGATCTGTTTTCTCTGAGAACTTCATTAATTCTAATGTACGACGAATTTCAGCTTAACAAAAATAAATAAAATATTTTAGATTGATACTTCATATTGAAACAAATTTATGCTTACATCGACATTCACATAAATATAAATTAATATTACGTTTTTTGAGATCATTATATAACTGAAAAAAACAACAACAACAATCTCAATGAGAAACGTTGACAGTTTTAAATAAAGAAAAACACATACTTGTATGAGTAACTTAACTCCTGTCGTATCAATAAAATTAAATGGTGAACAATCGAGAATAACAAATTTATATTTGACTTTTTTTTCTTCTGCTGCTTCTCTATCTTCATTAGATGAAGTACAATGATGACACTAAAATTCAAAAATTAATAACAAAAATAGCTAAAAAAACAAAAATAAGCTAACCTCAAATAGATTTTTTTGTTTTGTGTCTATATTGAGTAGAGTATAAAATTTTCGTTTAAAAAATGGTGCATTACAAGCATAGAGACTTTCATCAAATCGAAGAATTTTAATTCCAGGATATTGAACAGCCTAAACAAGTTTTTCAAGTAAAAAAAACCAAAGTTAAAAATATTTAAGTCAACTTACAGTAGGAAATAAATCGGCATCTTTATACACTGGTACATCATCAAGAATACCTAATGTAACAAATCGTGGTCTAAATAATATAGAAAATTTGTTTTTTTTTTGTATAGAAACAAGAATTAGAAAATCGTTCATCTACTTTTGTGTACGAATGGTATTGAGAATAAACGATGTACTAACACCAGCATATAGACCAATATCAACATCAAAGAGAATAACGGTGACGAATGTAATAGTCCACAAAATCTATTGAACAAAACCCATATATGATACATATGAATTGACATCTATTGATAGTTCTACTACGTACACATTCCAATTTGCTAATACGATAATAATAACAAAAGTCTTTTACTTGAAATAAAAGACCTTTTAAATTGACAACAATGATTGCTGCTAAACAAGCAAGTGGTAAATCATGAAATAATGGTGTTAATGCCACAATAACAATGCCGAGTAGAATACATGAAATACCGCCAACCAACTTTAAAATACAAAAAACAAAAAAAAAATGAAAATATCATGTCAATTATTGTTGAACTACATTACCTGACTTTTTCCTCCACTTCCTTCTTGAACAACCGATCGGCTTAGAGATCCCGAACATGGATAACATTTAAAAAATGAGCTAAATACATTTGCAATACCATAGGCAAGGAGCTTCAAAATAACACATACACACATATAATACGGATAATCGTGTGATTCTAACATACCTCTTGATTTGAACTAACTTTATAATTATGTTTTCGACTAAACACTTTTGCCATGGATATTGAAACAGCCGTACTCACTATAGCGATGCCTGGAAGACAAATGTTGATATTGTGATAGAAACAAAAATATTTTAATATCTTACTAATGGCTGGCATAATTAAATGTTCAAGTGATACAAGAGAGGGTGCAGACGGTGTAGGAAATCTAAAGTATAAAGTAATATAAAAACAAAATCCTTTTAGAATCGTGAAGGAGAGGATAAAGGGTAACGAATTCTTATCCTGTTTCCAGATAAACATTTTAAAAGTCGTGACATTTTCTCAGACTATTAATTGATTACATCAATCCGAGAGATGACCTATTTTTTAATAATTAACACGCTACTACTATCCGTTCCAAAAAAACAATGCCATCGGTTATTTTTTGAATAACTTTTGATAGAAGATAGATATAGACCTGCGGTTTTCAGTTTTGAAAACTAGACACCTGACCATATATTTCTGTAGGCAAAAGCAAATTTCGGAAAAATTTCTGAAGCGGGTTTTTCTGAGGATCATTGGAAAACTAGCTTGGGCTTTTCGAAAATCACATAGGAATGTATTGCTTTTTTTTGATAGCCTGGGGTGTTCTTCTCAAAATCGGAGTAAAGTGACACTTTGATTTTCTGCGATTCGGGCGTTGTATCAGATTTCCGACGAGTCCCAGGACTGCGCACCCGGTGACTATTGGTAGCCTTAAAGGCGAATGGACTATGGATAATCGACCATGTTAAGTCTCGTGGCAATATTTGTTTTTAGAAAAATTTTTAAGAGTGTACTTAGAAAAGCCAGTTTTATGAAAATTAGGGTTTCCAAGCTGTTATAACCAAATATTAAAAAATTCACTATTCACTCAAAAAACATCAGAACGAGTTTAAAACTTCGGAATGTAGAGTATTCAAGGTATTTTATATCCTGTTTATAGAAAATCTCGAAATAAATTTTAAAAAACCCTAAGGTTTTCCAAAAGGGTTTCTGAAAAACCTATTAACAAAAATGTCTTTTTCGATTTTTTCGATTTTATAATCACGTTTAGTGGACAACATTAATCATATCCTGAGTTTTGAACTTGTTCTGATGTTTTTTGAGTGAATAGTGAATTTTTTAATATTTGGTTATAACAGCCTGGTAACTCTAATTTTCGTAAAACTGGCTTTTCAGTACATTCTTAAAACTTTTTCTAAAAAAAATATTGCCACAAGACTCAGCATGGTCGAAAACCGCAGGTCTCTATCTATCTTCTATCAAAAGTTATCCAAAAAGTAACCGATAGCATTGTATTTTGGAACGGATAGTAGAATCTGTACCAAAAAGCAATGCACATGGCGTTTTTTGGAATAACTGTTGATAGAAAGCAGCTAGAGAGCTCTGATTTTTGTCATTCGAAAGAGGATACTTGGGAGCATGTTTTCATAGGCAGATATTGTTTTAGAAGATTCTTTTAAATAGGCTTTCTAGGAGATCTTTAGAAAACCGGCTAGGAGTATTATTCGACATGTTTCCCTGTTTCTTTTATACCACGAGCGGGCAACTTTCGCTTGCGAGCAAGTGTCGGACGGGTAACTTCCGGGAGAGCAAATTTCCTTCGTAGGCACTTTTCAAGCGAGCACCTTTCGCTTCCGGGCATTTGTCAGAGGGGCACCTTTCAAACGGGCGAGTTTCTGGCGAGCAACTCGCACTTTACCCCGAAAAATAATTTTTACCCACCGATATGATTAAAATTTTTGTAATAACCATGAAATTTTAATAAATAACCGTGCTTGTTGGGTCGGAGTATATAGAAATTGCTCTACGGAACAGAAGATGAAGTTTACAAAAAGTGATTAACTTTATACCTACCCTTTCGGTATATGTCCGACAACTGATACCTTATGACGATTACGAAGCTGTGTAAAATGAGAGAGAACCGTACCAATAATAATCTAAAAGATATAGGACAGAGTTAACGCAAAAACATCAGTTAAAAAATAAATCTGACCAACAGCAATTCGCACGGGACAATAACACGAATTTTCTTTTTATATTTTTCATTCAATTGTTTTGCCGTATATAATAAAATAATTGATGTGAAAGCTATCGTTATACTCATAAAATTTACATTTGGTAATGTTTTGAAAATTTTTATATAAAACTAGAACGATTAATAAACAGTGTATTGTTGATATTTATCACTTAAAAATGTCTCTTATCTTACTTTTGGAATTTTCCATGCTCCTTGAACTTTTGGACTTTTAAGACCGAACAGAGCCGGCAATTGACTGGAGAATACGTGTACGGCGGCACCTGTTGTAAAACCGCTAAAAAGTAATATTTAAAATATTTTTAAAGCTTTTTTTACTGACATTGAAAATCAATGTACCTAATAAATGGTTCGGTAAGATAAACAGTCGTGAAACCTAACTGCAGAAAAGACAATAATAACTAAAAGTAGAATAGAAACTGATTTTAACGTTTAGATAAGATGAATATATAATAATTACTTGAACAAACCCAACGATTAATGCTAAAGCAGCAGCAATTTCAATTTTTTGGGATAAAAGTGGATAATCATCATCGACAATAATAGACGATGTACTATTTAATTCTGATGTATAATTTGTAAACGAAGTATTCGGTGTAGTACTACTAAAATTCATTTTAATTAGCGCAGTGTCAATGGATGCTGCGACCATCAAACTAATAACAGCAAATGTGCCTATCAAAACAAGAAGCATAAATTATACGCAGATGATGGAAGTAAACGATCTAACCGATGCTCAAATGGCGACACGTGCCAAATATCATATACATTATTACTGGAAAAAATGAAACGTATAGACCTAAAAAATAATAAACAGTTTATTATGTATAAAAAGAGTTGTCTGCTTTTTTTTATTTCACACACCAAACACTGATGGTAATGACGTTAATATTCCATAAGCCATACCTAGAAATAAAGTACAATATGAGTTATGAGAATGGAATCAACTCTTTAACTCACCTTGTGGTATGTGCATCACTCCGACAGTAAAACCTAAAATGAGGAAAATCTTAATATTCATAGCCTATTTTCTTTTGAATAGTTTTCAAAGATGAAAATTTATAATAGAAAATGTCTGAGATCAATGAATGTACTAAATGATGTTGTAAAATAACGAAACATTTTTATGTACCCTATTTACTTTAACATATTCAAACATACGTTTTCTATTACTATTTTCTTTCTTTTTTTTTGTAGTTATACCTGATACTAAATCTCCAAAAATATTTTTTCTCAAATCGTATTCTATTAAACATCGGATAAATGGTATACGATTCAAAATGGAATTTAATATTCCGATAAATGTAAAATCACAATGGTGTCGAATTGATTTTTTCAATTTCTTAAGCGTTGTTAATTCGTTTTTATCACGATTAATGCCATGATGTTCAATAAAACTTGATAATGAAACAATCCGTCTATTTTCAGTATATCTGTTACTTGACGATGATGGTACTGATGCGTGTGTATTTACAAATGGTATCCGACTTTCAGAATTTCCATTCTCATTTGACATAACTCTATATGTATGAGAGATCAACAGAAAAAATTATCTGAAAGCTATTTTAATTCATTATGTAAACAAATGACTTTTTTTATACTAGTAACAGAGAAAAAGAATTTAAATAGTGACAGAAGAAAATCACTCATTTTCGAAGGTAGTATATACAAGAACGTGTCCGTGCAGCTTCTGAGGCTCTATCTATAGGTGAAAGCTTAGCTAATATTAATAATCAAAATCGTAGTCTCGATAATGCGTTAATCATTCAAATAATATCCACTTCTAAGTACGCTAAGATTCCAGCAGAATCTCTTAAAGTATATCGAACATAACGCAACGCATGCTAATAAGCACACGTTTTATATGACTTGCTCTCAAGGGGAAAAAACAACACTACACTACACTATAAAGGATTTTCTACTATACTCTACTACACATCCACTACACATTTAGTACACAGATACGTAGTGGGGTGTACTAGATGTGTAGTGGCGTGTAGTAGGGTATAGTGGAAATGTTTTTATAGTGTAGTGTTGTTTTTTACCCTTTCTTGCTCTTCATTATTCCAGTAGTCTTCGTCATGGCAAGGAGGTTATACTTACCATGATTTTTTAAGTGATTTTTCCACGCAGAACTCGAATGTACGTTCGTATCTGCATGAGTAAGAATAAAGATGAGACGCGGATTAAAAATTATTCGTTTTTTCACATGTCTTTCGCAACGCTAGTTTCTCTCAATATAATGAGAGAAGGTGCAAATTTCAATTTAAAATGTTGTTTTACTTGACTCGACTCTGATACTATTTCTACCGTAAAGGTATTATTATATCAAAGCGTGATTTTCTTCTTTTTAAACAATATTGCGAGCTTATTTTTTAGATTATTGACCTTTTCTCCAGCAAACATGGTCTTTTTATTATTTGTGTAAAGTCTTCCGCCGGAAAATATGAGATAAATAATAAAAGCAGAACAAACTTTTGTAATTGATATTATGAAATAAGTATTCATTTAGAAAACATGAAAAAAACCTTTACCTGATTGATAATGAAACACATGAGTATTAACCATATTTAATTATAGAAGTACATAACAACAGCATGCATATAACTATGAAGAGTTGTTTATAGGATGGAATTATCAAACATTTCTGACCTGTATATTGTCCGTAATCAGTAGCGGATATACATATACATTCATACATTGTGTTCGTTTATCTCTTTTTCTACACGACATTACTTTTTTATGAGAAAAAAAAAGAACAAGGTTTACTACTGAACAATCAACCGTAGTAGACGATACAATCACCTAGACATAAGAAGTAATCAATTTTTATATTAAAATGTTATAAAACGCTATTATCAATCATGACGAATGGTCAAACTCATAAAAAAGCATAGAATCAACAAAAGTGTGACGTCATAGAGAGCGCTTATCGAAATAAAAACCCATAGAAAGTTTCTAATTTTTATCAATACATACATTAAAACATTTTACATATTATTTTTATTAAATAATACACATTAAAAATAAGAACATCACTCTTCGCATTTTCCAATTTGGAACAACTGAGAGGAAAATTCAAAAATTTTCTAAGTCAGCATAATAATCTTTTCAAATGTGCCAGGTGAAAGAGTATGAAAACTTCATCTGTGACAAATTCGTCTGTCGTTATTCTAAGTATTCAAGACTTCGAATGAGTTAACCTCAACAGATTTTCAGAAAAACTTTCCTACCAAAAGGCTTAGATGTTAAAATAACGCTGCCAACTCTTCAACAAAATCTTTTTTCGTTTATTAGCACTTAAGACGAGAAAATCCTATTCACAAATGAGATGTTGGTGAACTTCTCGCCACTTTCCTGTCAAGCAATATAGCCTTTACAATACGGCTATTGATCTTTCCACCAGACAATATGACTTAAAAAATTTTTGAATTTCAATTGTTTCTTTTTGAAATTTTGATGCCATATTCTAAAAACCCGTCTATAGATCCATAGTGTTCCTCATATTTCACTGAAATGGTGTGACTCAGAAGAAAATAGAGAAAACAGATGTTTCAGACTTGAGTACGCCACTTTATTAAAAGTTATTATTTATTATAAACTCAGGCAGCTCAATATTACATATTTTCTTAAAAATGTGAATGAAGGATGTATTCAAACGTAAACAACGCCAAAAAAAACAGCAAAGTGGATTAAGAACATTAGCTTTTGCATATTCCATAAAAGAAAGGCAGAAGTCTGTAGATCAATAAAATAACGAATTAAAATTAAATTTATTTTTCTGTTTGTTATTTACGTTCTTTAAAAACACGAGCATGATGTAAAAGTTTGTCCGTTAAACTTTGTGATACTTTAAAAAAATGCCACGTAGTGCAGTATCACCGTCAGAAGTTGCCGGTTCGCTTAATACAGTCGATGAAGATGGACGACAAGAAGTTAATTCTTCGTTGCTAAGAAAAGAAAAAAAATCTGCAGAAGTTCCAAGAATAAAACATGGAACGGTAAGTATCCCTACAAGTCTTCTTGTATTAAATCTTACGATTCCTTCTTGTAGAGCAAGCATACCGGCTTTTTAAACTATGCCACACATGAATTAAAACTTGAAAATGCCGACATACAAGAACTAGAAGTACAAACACCTTCTGCACGTCCACTAGCCTTTTGGCAAACTAAGACATTGGTACCAAGATGGGTCCTCGTGGTGCTTGTTAATTTCTTCATTGTACTCGTCGTTACCACCATTGGCGTTGTGTTGGGATTTGTTAATCATAAACAAGGACTAGAAGGACCATGTCTAGCAAACAAAGATTGTAATTCATATATTGGCCTTCAATGTCAAGGTGGCCATTGTGAATGTAATTCGGCATCGTTTTGGGACGGCAAGCAATGTCAAGCATTACGAACATATAATAAAAGCTGTGCGTCTATCGGACAATGTAATACATTACTAAATCTTCAGTGTCTAAGTGTTACCGTTGGCTCGTCATCAAATCTATTATGTTTGTGTTCAGGATATCGGTAAAGAAAACAAACAAAAAATTATAATCTTTCTTCAGTATCCCAAATGTGATAGCGACCAGTTATCCCATTCATCTTCACCTTTTAGGTATTGGAATGGCGGTCAGTGTTCGACATTGAAAGAATGGGGTCAGTCATGTGCATCAAGTGTCGAATGTGATTACAACAATTATTTGCTGTGTTCATCTGGCATCTGTGATTGTAATTCATCACTGTTCTGGAATGGAGGTACGCCACCAATAACGAATCAATTCCAACATATTTACCATAGTTTTTCTTTTATATTTTGATTTCAAGGACAATGTGAACTTAAACGAGGATATGGATTACAATGTTTTAGCAATTACTGGTGTAATAATGCCCAAAATGTGTTGTATTGTTCAACGTGGAGCCCAACGGCAGGAACATGTGACTGTTTACAAACGTCCTATTGGACTGGTAGTGTATGGTGAGTTGTTGTTCTTCGTCGATTATAAGTATAAAATACTATAATTCTCTTTAAAAATACTATGTTTCAGTTCACCGGACCTTCAAATTAATCAGACATGCTTATATTCTTACCAATGTGATAGCACAAAATCTTTATACTGCAGTAGTAGTGTATCTCCTTCTAGTTGTCAATGTCCAAGTAATTATTATTATAATAGTTCGAGTAGTGCCGGTTGTATACACAAATATTCCTATAATATTTCATGTTCAAGTTCGATTAATTATCAATGCGATGACACTCTGTTACTGTTTTGTAATAGTACTCTAGGTAAATGTTCTTGTAATAATACAGATCACTACTGGTATGGTGGAGTCTGTGAGCCGAAACTAACAATCGGTGGTTCGTGTAGTGGGAATACGTCATGTCTCAACAACCAAAACTTAGTATGTGCCGCTACAAATGTATCGGTAGGCTCTTGCGCCTGCGCACCAGTGGCATATTGGAATTACTCAACTTGTGCCAATAAAAAACTATGGGCCGTAACATGTAGTAACGCATTTGAATGTTATGACCTCGGTGGCCTCACTTGCGTGCCGAATGGTGTAGTGAACGCGACTGTATGCGACTGTTCAAGTACGTAATACGATATATACAATTTGCAATTTGCACATCTTACAATATTTTTTCTAGATTATACCTTGTACTGGGATTCGTGGAGTGTAAACAAAACATTTAACTGTGTCGCAAAAGTTGGCCGAGGTGGCCCTTGTTCCTCATCATACGAATGTCAAGATTACAATTACTTGTCATGTATAAGTGGAACGTGTGGATGTACACAATATCAATATTATGATAATGTTTCATCATGTGAACCAAAACTGAATTATAGGTAAAATTAATTTCATCGATTTCATCTTTTACACAACAATAATTTTTTTCAGTTATCCCTGCGCTGGAACATATCAGTGTCGTAATTGGACATCTGGTCCTAATCTTCAATGTATATTTGGTGGCAGTGTCTATCAGTGTTTATGTCTTTCAAGTCAATACTATGATTATTGTCTCGATATGTGTGTCGCTGTTAAAGGATGGCAAGTAGCATGCACAACTAGTTCATGTTATCCGAGTTCACAGTGTGATTTGACTAAATCATTATCATGCGTTAGTGGATTATGGTGAGCACAACGATAGCAATATCTTTCTCTCTCTCATATTCAATAACATAATCCGTTTTTCTTTTCGGACTAAACAGTAACTGTTCGATTACACAATACTGGTCAGGTAGTACTTGTCTAGCGAAGGGAACATATCTTGCATCTTGTACTGCGGATTATACGTGTCAACAATATAATCTTTTATCTTGCGTATCAAGTCAATGTCAATGTGGTTCTACCCTCTACTGGAACTCAACTGCAAATTACTGTCAAGCTAAAAAAACCTATGGAGCATCATGCGCCAGTACTATCGAATGTGATACGAGTGCCGGTGTCGGTCTGTCATGCATTTCTTCACAATGTAAATGTAGTACTGGATATTACTGGAATACACCTGTATTACAATGTGATTCTATTGGTTAACACTTACACAAGTTAGATAAAACGTTATAGTTATAACTTACGAAACGTTATTCCTGATAAACAAAATCTTTTCAATGGTTAAACATTTTATTTATTCACACTATTTTTATCTGACAAAGGCAACAACTTTTTACAGAGCTTACCAGTGCCTATAAATAAAATATTAAGAAATAAATCAAAAAAAATAGACAACATTAAATAGAAATCAGAAAAAAGACGACATCAGCAGTCTGGAATTGATTATCAAACAAGCACGTCAGTTCAAGAGAAACAGAAAGAAAAGTTTAGTAGTCAAGATAAAATGCATTAAACAAGAGCTAGATATTTCTTAACATTTTTCATGAATATTTTGAATCTTTTATTCAAATATTTAATATAGTTTTTGAGTGTAATGCAAGCATCATTTTTACTTAAAATTTTTCAAAATATATACTGTGAAAATGTTTTATTCACGAAGTTGATTTTGACAAATTTCTGTCTATTAATAATTAAATATTTTATCAATTGTCAAACAATCATTTATTTAAATTATATAAAAACTATTCTCCATATTATATATAGGGTATGTATTTTTTTGATCACCAAATTTCTTTTTTGTCGAAATGATCATCAAATCAATTAAAGAAAATGTATATAAGAATAATATATAGCAATTAATTAACAATGATTACCAATTAATGAGTAGATAGACAAGAAAAAGAATATAAAAAAAGTTTAATTTATTAATATATAACTGAACATGAAGAAAATATGAAAACAGAAATTTATAGCAACAAAGCTGTCCGAACTTTATTTGTTCGACCTTTACCATTTCTCTTACCTAATGGTTCACAACGAGTTTTGTCACTAACTTGATACATGTTTAATACGATGGCTAATATAATGAAGTGTTTGCATGTATATTGTTTAAGATCAACGGAACATTATGTAAAAAGCTACATACATTAATTAATATCAACAACAGTTCGGAGCACATAGCATTTTTTCCTTATCTTCTTTCTCTTCAACGATAAGGTTTGACGTCTAAAGCACAGAACGATGAGAACTTTTATGGTTTTTAGATACATGTATATAACGAGCTTTTCATAAATAGTTTTCTTCGATTCGATTATATCAATCCCTCCCTCATATGTTAGTAGCGTGACGAATGCTATTTTTCTACTCACTCTCACGAACCACCTCATTAATTGGTAATCATTGCTAATTAATCGCTATGTATTCTTCTTATATATAGTTTCTTTGATTGATGTAGTGATTAAAAGTGTTATTTTTTTATGATCATTTTGATAGAAAGAAATTTCGTGATGAAAACAATCACTTTTGGTGATCAAAACACATTTTCCCCTTATATATAATAGTGAATAATTACAATTTAATAGAAGTTTTTTTCGGCATCTAGATTATAAATAGTATTTGGAATTTTAATCATTTATAAGCAACCCCGTCGAGATTCCATTATTAGCAGCAGATTCTCAAAATAAAATAATATAAAACACCTAATAAAATAAAGCTCAACATAGTTTAACTATGTTTGATATTCAGAGATGGTTGAATATGTGAACTACGGATTAGGTATGCAGCAGTTTTTAACTGGTGTTGGGGCATCCAGAAGAATTGCTATACATCAGTTATCACAATTCGCTCAGAGCCGTGAAAATTTCATTTTGTAGAAAAATGTTTGCTGTACAAAATGCATCTGTTAAAAAATTTCCAAAATCATTTCTCAGAAAACTTAGAACATTCTAAAATGCACAAAATCAAGAAAAAAGACTGTTCGAACAGTTTTTTTCCGTGGTTTAATGTATTTTCGAATGCTCTAAGTTTTCGGAGAAATGATTTTGGAAATTTTTTAACAGATGCATTTTGTAGAGCAAACATTTTCCTACAAAATGAAATGTTTCACGGCTCTGAGCGAATTGTGATAACTGATGTATAGCATATAAGAATGTTGAATCCTTTCCTGGTCTATCATACTTCACCTTTTCTATAACTTGTATAATTTTTCCAAGTTTTATAACTTTTGTCACTGTTCTGCTTCGGATTATGAGAAGTAGACAGCTTGATCGTATTTCGCTAGACGAGTACGCGAACAGCTGAGGAGAAAGTTATATGAACGCTGTGTATTTTAATAAATGATCATATTCAATAGAAATAATTTTCTGATCTTATTAATAGCAAATATTGTCAGCAGTGATCATAGTATGTCACCGCCCTATCAATCCGCAGAACTGTGACAGAAGCTATAAAGGCAGCAAATGCCAGAAAAATCATAAAAGTTGGAAAGGTTATAAGAGAATGTATTAGAAGTATCCATCATCTTTAAAAATCTTTTGCTTTTTAGTTGGATATTCCTGATTTTGATTTTTGGCCAACTCTCTCAATATTGCCTTCATAAAGTAGTCCTTCATAAGCTGATATAGTTAAAATTGTTGATGATGGCAATAATAATCAGTTCTGTTCTGAATAATTACTAATATATGTAATACTGGAACACGACATTGCGATAATGTTTATCATAGTCAAGTGTTTTTTATTTGACACGGTTTTCCTCAACTATTTTTATTTTACAAGTATCTTCGTTTAACAGGTAGCTACAGTGTGTCCCAAAAGTCCCTTGTGGAAAATATTTTTGAATTACTCCTCTGTTTCATTGAACTTCATCAATACTTTTTTTTCATATGATGCATATCACCGTCAAGTTTTTATTGATATGAAAAAAGCCTACAAATATTGCTCAAAGGTATCACCTTGGACAGAAATACAAAAATCCATTCTTTTGCGGATTTCCGAAAAAACATTCCACAATGTTTCTGTTTTTATCGCTTTGATTTCTCGAGTTATTCTCGTCTTTAAATCATCAATATCTTGTACTCTCGTTTTATAAATGTTCGTTTTGACATGACCCCATAAAAAGAAATCCAACGGAGTGAGGTCTAGTGATCTCGGAACCCACGAAATGGGTCCACCTCTTCCAATCCACCGACCAGGGAACTTGTTGTTGAGCCACGAACGAACTGCTCTTGAGAAATGTACTGGGGCACCATCTTGTTGGAAAATTACCTCTTTTGTCATCCGTTTCTGTTGTAAGATCGGATAGAAATATCCTTCAAGCATGTCAAGGTAGTTATCTTGATTCAGCGTCTTCTCATAAAAAAACAACGGATCAATGATCTGCTTGCTTGACATCGCGCACGGTCATGTCAAAACGAACATTTATAAAAACGAGAGTGCACGATATTGATGATTTAAAGACGAGAATAACTCGAGAAATCAAAGCGATAAAAACAGAAACATTGTGGAATGTTTTTTCGGAAATCCGCAAAAGAATGGATTTTTGTATTTCTGTCCAAGGTGATACCTTTGAGCAATATTTGTAGGCTTTTTTCATATCAATAAAAACTTGACGGTGATATGCATCATATGAAAAAAAAGTATTGATGAAGTTCAATGAAACAGAGGAGTAATTCAAAAATATTTTCCACAAGGGACTTTTGGGACACACTGTAATATCCAAGTCCTCTATAGATATAACCGCGAGAACGCCGGGGCTCAATATTTAGCTAACATCATACCTAAAATACAAGTGAAAAGAACGTGTTCTTGTAGACTTAAATGTAAATCGATCAATTTTCTGTTCGAAACGTTATATTACCGTATTTTGTTTCTTTTTGTAACACAGTATATTGTTTTTCGATCTTGTACGCACTGACTACCAGGAACTGTTATGGATGCAAATGTTTCCATCCATGGGTGTCCACGGATAGCACCTTAAAAAAGTTTTTTGTCCACGTCCTATGGGCGCGTACGTTCTGTTCGTAGATGACAACGTCTTTTCGTAATAAAATTCAGTAATGTATAGTATAAAGTAATAAAGTTCAGTTACTATTAACCTCGCTGCACTGAATGCCCGTTCTGCAGCAGTAGTGGTTGCGAGTACTGAATGAATTTCTCAAGCCACTTTAGAAAAAAAGAACCTTCTGCATTTTTCAGTATGAGCTAGAGACATCTGCTGCTAGAGAACTGTGCTCTATGAAGAAAATAAATAAATAAATTTTCATTCAAGCCCATGGACCGATAAAACCGTCCAGGGGCGTCCCTAGACAAAGAGAATGTGTCCATAAGCACTCCTGGACGATGCTCTCTAGTATTTTTCCATCCATGTATGACAATGACGCGGGCGTACATATGGGCGCCCACGTCCCTAACAGTCCCTCTGACTATAATCGACATTGCAAAAGAATGATGGCTATGAATATTTTTTGAATATCTCAAGAACGAAAAGAAATTAAGAGGTAGAATTTTCACCATTTTAAAGTCAACACTTTGACTCATCTTTATGTAAGAGAAAAAAAATTGAAATGGGTAGTCCAGAGTGTTCTCTTCAAAATGGAAGTTAAGTGAACCCTCGATTTTTAATGGTTTAGATGTGGTATCAGATTTCCCGGAAAAGTTCAAGATACGTTATATTTAGACTATTCTGTATTTTATTTATAAGAAGTCTGCTTAAAAGTCTATGGTTTTCCAATAGGGGATCTAGAAAAGCCTCATTCTGATGCCTTTTTAGTGAATAATGAGTTTTTTAATACCACGTGAAAACAGGTTGAAAGCTCAATTTTAAAAAAACTCGATTTTTGTCAGGTTTTGGAGTTCTTCTCCAAAAAGAAACATTACCGCCAAATTCACCGTGATTAATTACGTATGTTTCATGCCCTTTCAAGGTTCAAATCCGATGCCACACCTCAACCATTAAAAATCGAGGGCTCACTTTACTTCCATTTTGAAGAGAACACTCTGGACTACCCATTTCAATTTTTTTCTCTTACATAAAGATGAGTCAAAGTGTTGACTTTAAAATGGTGAAAATTCTACCTCTTAATTTCTTTTCGTTCTTGAGATACGGGCATCATTCTTTTGAAATGTCGATTGTAATAAACGGCGTAAAAATGTCGATTCAGAACTATAACAAAGAAAAAACTGCATGCCGTCCAGAATTAAAAAATCTTGTTAAAGCAAGTCCTATGGGACTGAAATGTGAAACTACATAATGCACTGAATTAGATAATAATAATGCTGAACGAAAATTGATCTACTTTAAAAATCATGTAAAATGATAAAAAATTTTAAAAATGGAAAATTAAATAAATATTTTGTTACTGACATTCTTTAAAAGGTTTTTATATAATCAATTCATATCACACACAACACTACAGACTAATAGTTTAAAACTTCTGCTCCATACCAAACCATAAGCATCATTATAGATTCAACGAGTTAAATCGAACAAAAATAACACTACAATTAAATCATTAGCACATACGAAAAATAGATGAAAATGCCACTGAAGAGATGAATTAAGAAAACAATTATAACTGCTGTATATTATGACACAAAGGTAGACTAAGAACAAGGAGATATAGCCAGAAATTGTTCTCAGAAAAAAATGAGCGAAAATTTGAGTTATTGAAAGATAAAACATTACCGTTTTGGGCGTTCGCTAGAAAGTCAATTAAACTGGCAATTTTTCAACATGGTAGAATTTGAATTTTTCATAGAAATTGAATATCTTAGCAACGAAACAACTGTTAGACTTGTCGTTTTCGTTGAAAAGCCATGAAAATGTTTGCTCTAAACATGTCCTCTACTCTAAAAAAATTTGAAATGGTCGATTGAGTACATTCGATCGTTTCTTAGCGAAAATGGCTCATAAAACCAAGGTGTTATACATGATTCAAGGCTGTTCTTCGCGGTGATTCCGAATATCATCTTTTTATCGGTTCAAAATAGGTTCTAACAGAAACAAATTGAATTTACATAAGAAACTGTCAGATTTTCGACCATTTTTTCACAAACATTTATCTAGTACAGTTGAAACCGACCTTCATAGAGAAAAAGATATCAAAGATATCAAACTTTATCAGCCTATACTTCTTTACTTTCAGTTTTTGTAATACATACGCCTAATACGCCTGCGCAGGATGGGAAACATCAATAAAATCCCATCGATTTTCAGATATAAACTTTTCAATTCCTTGGATTATCAAGAGTTTCTCAAAATGTATGAACTCGGATGTTTAAAAAAAAGAGGCGCACATTTCTTGATAATCAATCAATCACAAATAATGACAAAATAATTTCAAATTATCTATTATATATACAAAAATAATAGAGAGAATAAGTTCCTTTAAAAAAACAAGAAATAAATAAATAACATAAAACAAAAATATTTGAATATTTAGAACAATAGCCCAAACATACAAAAAGAGAAAACGAAGAGTCATATTAAACAATTTTTACTAGATAAAGGAACAGGAAGATGACTTAAAATGAGACGATGTTGACTTTAAAAAAAAATGACTGACTGGCATCAGACGAGTAAAGTTTATCATTTTTCATCCATAAATTTGGTAGAAGAATGTACCAGATACATTTTTTTCGGCGAAAAATGCAAAGCATGTCTTATTAAAGTGAGGTATCACAATGAATCACGATAATCCTACTAACCTGCTCCTACTCCCTGCTGGGGGACGGGGTAAAGGATTAAAAGACAAATATAGCATCTGCACACTAGCAGTGCAATATTTATTAAAACAAAACGTTGTTTCGCGTTTTATTATAAAAGTAAAATCGATGAAACAAAAAGAAAAAAAAACAAAAACAAACAACAAGTATAAAAAGACAAAAAATGAGTTTCTGTCCATCAAATGAAAAAACCAAACAACATCATCTTATGTGCTGTTAATGAAAAACAACAATTATTAATAAGACATTATCCTGTTATTTTATTAATTAATTTAAAACAAAATTGGTTGATCTCGTGTTTGTTCAATAACATAGCTTGTAAAACGTTTAAGAAATTTAGGATATTCACGTTTTGCAATTGCACGAAGAGCAGCAGCTGGCGCCCAACCACCAGGATTCACTAGAATTAAACAGAAGAAAAATGAAATATATATACTTTTTTTTAATGAACATTTGATATATTTTACCAAATGCAACATAAGTCAATTTGCACAGAAGATTTTCTCGTTTAATATCTTTTGGATTTAATGGTGGTTCAATGATTTGTGTTTCACATGTTAAAGCTACATTAGCCACAAGTCGAACGAATGGAGATTTTATCTGAAAGAATATTTTTCAATTAAACATTTTTATTTATATATTGATTATTAAACTACTTACTGGTGCTTGAGCATGATCAGTGGTATAATTAACGACGATCCAAAGTGGTTGATCTTCTTCACCAGTCGATACACAACGTATGTGTGACCAAAAACATGAGTCACGTTGAGCAGATGGCCTAAAACAAAACAAGAGTGATGAATAAGCAAACAACGTATTACTAAAAGAATATTTCGTACCATACACGTTTATGTAGTTGAAAGAATATGAGTGTATCTGGATTATCTTTATCGAGTGTTTCGATAACTTTCGTTGAATCCAACGTAGCTATAAATGAGAGAATCAAAATATTATACAATACGTCAAATTTGTCATACTTCTTCTTACTTTCCCAGTCCATTCGATAGGTTGGGTCAAAAAAATAATGACATATTTCACGTCCAGTTACACCCTACAAATAATATCGGAAAATCAACGATAATCATAACTCGTTCAGTATCAATGTACCTTTACTGTATGAAAACATTTGAGTGGATCAACAACAATTCCATTTTCTTCTACTTCGCGGCGATAAACTTTCATTTCGCCTTCATGATGAATGAGTTCCCATAAGTCGGATACATTTTCTCGATCATATTTCAAATGATCTTGAACAATTCTCTCAATCTGATAAGAAAAATAGAAAAGTTAGGAAACAACAGAGAAAACTGAATGAGAATGAGTATGCACAAATTTTTCATACCGATACTCGATTCGTACTTGGAATTCATCCACTCGTACTGTTATAGTTTTCAAAACAGAGTAGAATTCGTCGAACAACATTTGATCGGAAAGCAGTACAGAGCTGTATTCTTCACTGTTCGATATAGACCACTAGAGAACATCTATCTATAAAAAATAATATTCAAAGCGTGCATATAGCATACTTCACATCTCTTTCAAAGGTAAAGTTGTTAATGAATGACTTTTTAATTGCAATATGTGGATTTGATACGACCAGAACTACTAGTCTATCCTATCCTCTGAAAACCTATACAAATCCGAGATCTCAGCCTATAGTTGTTGTTAGATAACATTAGTTTTCCTAGGAGTACTCGAATCGAGCTTGGGTGTAATGAGAAAACTTCGAAAATGAATGAAAGCCTAGGTTATCGACAATTATAAATCTCCCGAAAATGTTTGCTTTCGCAATAAAAATCTAAGCAAAACCACGTTGAACTTTTCAACGTAACCTTAAATTGACATGGTTTGAATAATATAAGAAATAAGACATAATGGAACTTTATTGCGCGTGTGTACAGTTTTCTAGTAAGCCTATAGTTCAACAATTAAATTTTTTTACTTTATTTAGCATCAGTGACATCAGAAAGCATGTAACACTGAGTAGATGCTAACGAGGGATCATTCCAAGGTGTTTCCTTGCTTTTTGCCCGAAATATAGCTGATTATAGGTAATCGACGTTCCTGATTCCGAATATGGTAGTCATTTGGGCTCGTATTGACCTTCCAGAAATCCAAGGTTTTCTGGAAGCTCTAAAATCTAAAACTTTTCTGATAGTTAGTACATACATATATAGTTATAGTTCAACAGTGAGAGATTGTAGAGCATATCGAGTCGTACATATACATGAAGTTTTACTTTTGTCGGACATGTTTTAACTGAACTTTGCGTTTATTAATTTCAACTGATGGTAGCGGTTCACAGAAAACGGTTAATTTTTTAAATGATTTTTAGTGCCTCTAAAACATATCTGATGCAACTAAAAATTGATGGATACACAGAGTTTGATACCCTCTGTAATTTGGTGTTGTGAAAACACAGTTTCCAAGAAAATAAAATTTGAACTCTCAGAGACTAAAGGATCAGTCTTTCAAATTTTCGACTAAAAAAGCAACAAGAGCTCAAAATGGCTATCATATTCGGAATCAGCATCGTCGATTACCTATAATCAGATATAGTTCGGGTCAAAAGCGAAGGAACACCTTGGAATGGTCCCTCGTAAGATGTCGTTAGATTTTTATGGAGTTGTAAATCTTTTACATGCGTTTAGTAAAAATATCTACTATTTTTTGGTCAATATTCAATTTCACTCGGTTGCTCATTTTTATTGTGAAAGAAATTTTCAGGAGATTTATAATGAGTTTTCTCATCACACCCAAGATCGATTCGAGTACTCCTAGGAAAACTAATGTTATCTAACAACAACTATAGGCTGAGATCTCGGATTTGTATAGGTTTTCAGAGGATAGGATAGACTAGTGATTCTGGTCGTATCAAACCCACATATCGCAATTAAAAAGTCATTCATTAACAACTTTACCTTTGAAAGAGATGTCAGGTTTGCCATATGCACGCTCTGAATATTATCTTTTATAGATCGACATCTCCAATTTACGTCGCAGAAAAGGGAGGGAGAATATTAAAAAAAAAGTGCAAAATTGAGTGTTTGAAGTGAGAAACCTAAACGGTCGAAAGAAGACAAAGTTTTCTCGTGATATATAAGGCTACTGAGATTGGTCTTAAAATTATTCGAAGTGTAATTTTAAACCAAACCAAACTAGTTTTATATGACTGGCAATCAATGAAGCACAAGAGCTAGCTTGCTGAAAAATACAACCACTATTACCACTTTTAAGTCTATAACTTAGACAATAAGATAAAAGTTACAAGTATGCCTGATAAATCACGAGAACGATTTGTAATGCCTAAAAAGTGTAAATTCATTGAAAAATCCAAATATAAGGAATAATATGACTAATTTTTCTTCCACTTAATTTTCAATAAATGTTTTAGCTCTCTGACTGTGCCTGTACTCACATCCTTTACTGAACAAATCTTATACCTGTTCACACCTAACAACAGATATTGAAAGGTGGTTGATATGAGAGTGCAGTATCAAAAAGGTTTCTTTAAAACTATTAAATAATCTAACAAATGAATTCTCGAGTAAGATAATGGCTGTGTCTTTACCTCGTTGGATAAACGATGTGATTTATGTTTGGCTGTTTCTTTTTGAGCAGATACTTTTGATATTGCATTACTATTGGTATTAATTGTTGCTGTTGCTGTCGAATTTATTAGTTGCGTAGTTAACGGTTGTGTTGACAAATGATTTTGTTTCACTGTAATATTTACAGATTTTTTCTAGAGTAAAATAAGAATAAGCAAATTATAACAATTAAAAGTCAGTTTTCCATTTTGGACTATACAATTAATTTCAATGAGAAGCAAAACTGAACTTAATCAAGCATAACTACAAAGTAGATGAAAACCGTTACAAGCCATCTCTTACTATTCTACGTCGAAACAGCGTCTGTCATTTAACAATTTAATTATCAAAAACAGAACATTATTCAGTCAGAAACTGCAATGTATAAAATGACAATTATATTTATTCTATGGCCTTGACGCCATGTTCGTCTACTTTTACCATACATTTAACAATTATCTTGATCGAACAGCTTTCAAAATATCATTCAAACGAAACAATCAACTTATTCTGTAGTAAATAATAAGAAAAAAAAATATTTTTGCTAAAAGATGAAATCGACAGTCGTCATGAATTTACAATGAGAGACTCTTGAACAAACTAATATAGTACAAATCGATTAAAAGAGATTATCGAAACAAGCCTAATATAAAAATGCTAACAAATTAAACTATATTTTATGAGAGCTCATTTTCATAAACAAAATTGGGAAAACTGTCAATATTCATCTCTTGTCCTCAGAAATTTCGCTTTTTTGTTTATCATGTTTAAATAAAGGTACAAGAGTGCAAATAGGAGTGGTACTTTAAAATAAAGTTATCTGTGACGGTAATAAATAAAATAAAAAACCATTACTCGCTATTCGCTAAAGTAATGTTAAAACAGTAACTTTAAAGTACCACGTTTACTGTTCTATCATTCTGAATGGTAGTTACTGAGAGAGAAGAAAAGAGACGAATGAAACAAGTCAAGGTTTAGTGAATAACTTACACTAACCTTTGGTGATGAACTAGAGATTCCATTTTCTGTAGTACTCAAAAATGGATTTGAATCTTTTACACTCGTTGGAGGTGTTACATAATCGTCATTATTGTCCACCTTAGATGTTGTATGAATTCCAACTGATGTTGGCTGTGGTTTTAGTTGACATTGTATCTGTGGTGATAGTGCTGAAGATATATGAGGTGATCGATAAGACGAAGTAGACCCGATTGGATGAACTATTGTCGATAGAGATGTTGTACGACGTGATGATGATAATGATGTAAACGTATAGGACGGTGGAATATGAAATGATTTTTTTGTGGATTTCATTATTACAATATTATTATTTTCCACCTCTGCTGTTAATGACATCAGGTTAATACAGGTGTACGTCTGTGCAGACCCGTTTTATATTTATTATTATTTTCTTTTTCGTTCTTTTTTCTTCTTCTTTACATTAGTAAATTTTTTTTAAGAGTTTTTTCTTTTTTTTTTCTTTTCTATGTTTAGATGCTGCTTTGATCATCAAACCTTTTTCTTTCTTTCAAAATGATTACGTAATGGAAGAGTAACAGATTGTTAAAAATACGTTTATTCTTTGTTTTATAAGAAAAAAAACTTGAAAATTATTTGTTACTCATCGAAACTCATGAAAAGAACGAAAAATACATATATTCCTAGGAATATATGTGCATTTTTCTTTTTCTTCTTCTTTCTGTTCATCATTATCATCATCAACGAATACGAATTTGTTGTATTATTCACTTTTTTTTAATACATATTTCTGATTTTGTTACTATTCTTATATTTAAATAGTATGTGTACGTTACATTCACCTTGTGCGTGAGTATGTGTGTATTTGATGATAAAAAAAATATTCAGAAAATATACCATCCTATATTATATCAATCTACACGTGATATCGTAGAACATATAAGGGTCAATTGCAAACTAAATGTACCCTTTTGATTCGAACTTTTTTTTTCAAAAAATAGACATTCATTCATAAATTTTTCGTTGACAATATTACTAAACGCTGTAAAAGTTAGTTGTCACACTATTTTATTATCATACAGGACAGGAAAATTTTAATATTTTTTATTTTTATTCATCTTGATGATTATGTTAGCTTCTTTTCTAAAAGTCTTATATTGGATTAGCAGCATACTTAATTGAAAAATGAATGATGTGCTCAGATTATTATTTATCAATTTCAATTTTTGTTAAAAAAACTTTAACATTCTTAAAGGGTTCAAAATTATTGCTCATAAACAGTTTTCTGACGTATTGATTATTCAGCACTATAAACAGAGTTCTACAATAGCTTAAAATTCCATTGATCAATTAAAAAAATACTATAAATGGCTTATTTTCTTCTGAAAGTTTTTGTCTCATATGCGGTAGAACTTTTCAATATTTCTCTTTCACGGAAACATTTTTTCAAAAGACATCATCTCATTGTCTGTCAATAGACTGTCTTAGTGTTGTTTATGATTCCAGTAATTTAAATCTTTTGATATATTCATCAAAAGTCTATAAAGAAATGGGATGTAATGTGTTTTTAGTTGCACATATCTCTAAAAGACTTTTTATTCTAATTAAAATGTATCTAATCTTCGTTTTTATTTAACGAAAATAGAATCAATTTTATTGAAAAGAAGTGTACTGATATATTTCATTAGAATTTTTTTCAGAACAAAAATGGAGTCAAGATTGAAACTGCACACATTATTTTTTGTACACTGTGCCGTCTCTCTCCTGTAAAACTTTTATTTTCTCTCATTTGACACTATAGTAGTACTCTTAAACGTTTTTTTTATCAATTTACTACTCTATCCAAGGTATTCAAGGGCTATCTTTCGGCAAAAGTTGATGAAAATTTGCATTTGTTTTTATAGAGAAAAGAGAAAATTGTTTTCATGATCATAAATTATTTTAATAGCATAATTTATCAAAAAAAGTACAACTCTTTTTTTAAGAAAACTAGAAGGTGCCTATTTGTTAATAACGTAACTGTGCTACCATATCTATTTCTAATATGTTATCATTTTATAGAAGATTGAGAACCTGTTCGTGATAAGCCGATGTATAAGAAATTGACTCTAAAAACGTTTACTTAAAATTAGAAACTTAGTTTATCTGACTTCGTATTATAATAAAAGACCCTATATTAATCTTAAAATTAATTTAGAAACATTGGCCTTTTATAAGTGGTTATTATGTTTCATCAAGCAGTACATTTGACCTGCAATCATTCCATAAACGTATGCTATAAAATTTTATAACCACGATTTTTATCAGTGGAAAACGAATGAAACAAATCTAACACCAAAAAACATAAAAGATGTAAAAAAGAAATGAATGTTACTTCTCATACGGAATATATTATTATATTGTCAGAAATCGGAACATTGCAAAATAGAGAAAAACGTTTTTTTTTTTTTTATACTAACAAAAGACGTTGAACACAAATAGTGGAAATCATTCCATTCGTGTTAAATAGTCAATGATTCTTATAAAGCAATTAATAGAGAAAGTCAACACATCTACTACAAGATATTTTGTGTAACTCTCTCACCTATTATATATTATATGAAACCAGTTTCAAAATAAAATTTTCATATTTACAACTTACTTTTCGTAGAATTTCTTCAGTTTCACGATCAATACGATCTAACGACTGATCTAATGCATCAAAAAATTCTTCATCTTTTAATGTACTATGAGGACCTTCCTATAATCAGTAGAAATTTAGAATAAGACCACAGAACTAATTTTTGTAAAAATGTTTATATAAACCTACATACTTCAGCATCTGGAGAACCTAATGCTGGAATCTTGTGTTTTACAGTGAAAGCATATAATTCTTGAAGTTTTTTTCGCCTTTCCAACTCCTGAAAAAGAAAAAGAATAACACGTCAGTGGTTACTCATTCTCTCAGTAAAATTACTCATATAAGGAGCAAAACAGCTATCCTATTCGTATCTCACAGGAGCTTAAAGAAACACACTTTTTCATATTTCTTTTTCCAAATATCTTCTCTTTTTTGCATTAATTCAATACAAAATCCAAGATTATGTACAACACCATCGGTTGTTGCTCTAAAAGTCAAAGCCTCGCCTAGATAAATAAAAATCAGACGAAAATAAACGATAAAGAGGTGTTTTCTTATTATTATACCTTTGAAATCGATTGCCATTCCTGCATGATCACCAGCAATTGTAGCTAAACACCAAAAAAAAAGAAGTGAAGACTAGTTCAATTTTAGCTTAAAAAATCTCAAAAAACGACAATAACAGCGTCTTTGAAAGTTGACCTAAATATGTGGCACTTCTTTTCGTTGCCGTCAGAAAACCACAAAGACTTATTTAATAAACAAATCTCTTAAAATTACCATTTTTTACTAGTCTATTGTCATCATGTTTGACTTTATCTGGTGCTTCTTCAAAATCCACATCGCCGGATTCTTCGACTGAAATAAAAAAAAAGTTAATAATAAACGGATATTAAGAGAAAAGTAATGACAGAAATGCTTATCTTTGCTTATCAACGATCTAACATCGTATGATATCAACGAATAAACGTTATCTAAGCTTTGTTACTGTATAATAAAAACAAAATAAATTTCTTTATAGTATTTTAAACTTGAAATCAAAAAATATAAATAAAATGAATTTTGTCTCTATATAATTTGAACAGATGAACTTATTGTTTGAAGTAAACTACAAAAGTAAAATTCACTGTTATTAGTATATATGTTATGCAATGAACTCAATGTTTTTCGTACTAATTATTGGAGTTTTCTTTTTATTTAATATCTTTCAAATTTCTCAACAAGAATAAAACTATAAACATTATTTTCTTGATTATAATAAGTTTGTAACGAAAACTTACATTCTTTTTGATATGGTTCATATCCTTTCGTCACAGCATTTGCACACGCATCAAAATAAGTTTGTAATGTTTGTACTTGTTGACATAAAATATCTTTATATGTTTCTAATTCTTTAAGTTTTTCTTTTAAACTTCGATCTTTCTTTGATGGCAATAACAAAAATAATGATGTTAAAAAAAGAAGTAAAATCAAAAGTACAAAATTTTACCTTAAATGAACCCGTTGATGCAACACTAATACTTGCCGTCGATGTTAGTGATCCTAAACTTGGATGTTTACGTAAATTTGTTTCACTACCATAACCCGATTCTGCTTTACATAAAATTTTATGTTCTTCTAATGCTTGTACCCATCTTTCTCTATCATCAGAATTATGAGCTCTCAAATACCAAACAGAATCATTTACACGTATATCAAATCGACAATCATCAAATTCATGAGGCTAAAAAGAAAAACAATAAAAAGGAAAACATTAACAATTTATATTTGAAAAAGACAGATTTGAACATACTTGAATCAGTGCTTGTTTTACTGATAGTGCTCCACGACATCCAAGACTTATCTCATATTCATTTTTGTAATAATTTAAAAAACCAAGTTTCAATACAAGAAATCGTTCTTGCCAACCGTGCAAATAGTTTGTCCATTTAAATAGTCTTCCTTTACAATAATCATTATTACGATTTATTGTTGATTCATCTTCTAACGATTCATCTTCATCTGATGTTGTGACATCTTCTGTTGCCATTTTATAATTTCAATTCGAAATGTCAGATATATAATTTTAATTTAAATGTGATACGATGTGATGAAGAAAAGAATGATGTTGAAAATATTGTACATTGACACTCTAATATTGGTTAAATTGAAAAATAAGAATCAGAAAGAGAAAGAGTAATTTATCTTAGAGACTAAAAATATTTGAACAACTAAATAAAATTTAAGTATTTGAACAGGAAAAGCAAAAGCATTCAAATAGAGAAAATATTCCATTTTTCAAAGATTGTACGCATTGGACTCTAAAAATCAAAGCCTTTATAAGATTAATCCTTTTCCGTCCGATGATAATAAAAGATAATTAATATATTTTAAATAGGTTAATGCTGTGGGTAATACTTAAAAATGCGTATGATAATAAATTACGTCCATTTGGATCAAACGACCTGAATCAGCGTTGAGTTTTGCTTTCCTCTATTTTTACTAAAATTAATTATTGTTTTCTAGAATAGTTCTTGACTCTGTAAATAAATAGCTTTCTAATTATCTGTTTCAAATCTTTCTCTTTGTCGTTACTATTTTAAACTTGTACGATTTTTTGAAATTCATCATTATTTTAGTTCTCTTACTATCTTCTACGCTATTCATTGTTCACATTACTCTTCATCCTTTCAAATATCTTTGCATTCCACTAACTGTTTTTTCGTTCTGTTTTTGTTCAACTTAAATTTCTAGAATCAGTTATGCGCTTTTCATCTTTACCTTTATTTAAAAATATTTTTTTATCAAGTTCGCCCGTGTTTCTAGTTTTAATAAAACTGTGCTAATTGTTCTCTTTTCAATTTTATTTTATTTGTGTTGATTTTTTTACCATTCATCTTCAAGCTGCATACTTTAATTTTTTCTTTTCTTGTTTATTATTTCTGTTCTGTTTCATTTTTTTTTTGTAGTTTGGCTGATGTCATTTTGACTTCAGCGAAGTCATTTGGTGACACTTATTTTTTCATAAATAAGTTATTAGTCTTATAGTTAAAAATAATCTTACTTATATAAATAGAGCTGTTACGCGACCTAATGGATTCCGAGGATGATTTCTTTTCAATAATCCGAAAAAAATTTGTTTTGTCTCATCAAAATAAAAACTTTAGATAGTTGTCACCTTTGATAAAGGTTGTGATACCAGTTCGAAAACAAAATTTATCGCCTCCCTCATTGAAGTTTGAGGGGCCACAACAACCTTAATTGAAAAGAAAAAATTTAATGGAAATGATTACCAGACTAACTATTATCTAGACGGAATGGAAAGGGTCCGTAGAATAGAAAGAACCGAGGATTCATTTTAAACAACCAATACAAAAATCGGATTTTATATCGACACATAGCGACATATTTTAGACGTGTCAGCTGTCGCCGTGATTCATGATAGATAAATTGAACCTAGTTATCACAACCTAGTTATCCAAGGAAGAAAAGAACAGTTTGTAAAATACCATGTCGATCAAAACAAAGTTATCGTACAAATGACATCATGAAAGATGTAAAAAAGTTCAATTGACACCTTATTGTTGATTATGATAACGTAACCACATTCGACATGGGATTAAAGAAAAATATGTTATACGATGAAATTCACATGAATGATACAGGATATGACCATGTAATTCTAAAATTGAAACAACATCTTGAACATTTGATAACATCGCAAAATTGATACAGCGGTAACTCTACAGTAACTACAGAGAAAATTATGAACGTCCTAAACAATAATAGGTCTTCAAGACGGAACTTGTCCGTTTGTTGTCATAACATCGAGAGCCTCTGCCCTAATCTAGATACTCTGAAAAGTTTAGTGAAAATATCTAGTGACAGTTTTACCCCGATTGATGTGATTTGTATCCAGGAATCGTGGTTAACTAGTAGTGTGACAGATTCTGAAATTGATATTTCAGGTTACTCTGTCTACAGGCAGGATAGACTATCGGCAGTTACTCATAATCCTCATGGAGGGGTAGTAACTTATGTATCGAATTCTATTCCACATCAATTTATTGCCTCCTGCTCAAAAACTGAATCTATCCTTCTGGAAATCAAATCCAATAAAAGTGATATTTTCATTTGCTCTTCGTATTATAGTTAAAGAGTATGAAAAATATTTTGAATTGTTAGAACTTTTTTCTCCTACGTCATGTTCAGTTAGTAGTTATTATCATCTGATGCCCAGGCGTAATTGTGCGTTTCAGACACATAAAAAACGTGACACTGTTGAATCACAAGCGTGTTTCAAGAAATGGCATAAGGAAGTTAAAAATGCTTTAAAAAAACTGAAACGCGTTCATTTTACACGCATTGCAAAATCTTTCACATCACCCGCTACTTTTTGGATAGCAATTAATCGTATAAGACAGGGTAACACTGGTCTCCCTGCAACAATTAATAACGGGACAAAAATAGCCTCTACAGAACAGGAAAAGGCGGATCTATTCGGGGATTATTTCTCCAATTGTACCCTACCTGTTTCTGGACCAATGCCTGCACCTATAACTACCTTTTTTCCTCATCAGTGGAAATTAGCTTTTGTTAATCCTACTCATAAGAAAGCTTCTAAAATTATTGTGTCTAATTACAGACTAATATCTCTTTTGTCGATCGTGAGTAAAATCTTGGAGCGCTTTATTTACAATCAACTGTTTCACCATTTGACCGTAAATAATTTTTTCTCAAGCCAACGGTTTGGTTTTCGTCCTAAGACGTCAACCATTGATGCTCTTCTTTGTTTTTTATACAATCTCACAAACAATTTAAATTCGCAACCGCCAGTGGAGAGCGTCTTGGTCACATTTGACATGAAAAAAGCCTTTGATAACGTACCTTATCAAATTATAACTTCTCGTCTATGCACACTCTAGGCCTTTCTCCTCTATGTTTCCAATGATTCGAAAACTATCTTACTGATAGAGCACAACAAGTTAGAGTAGGATCTTTCCTATCTCTTCCTACACCACTAAAATCGGGTGTAATCCAGGGATCAGTGTTAGGGGCTCTACTATTCCTTATATTTATTAATGAGTTACCCTCTGTAGTCCAGCTCCCTGCCGATACCATACTTTTTGCTGACGACTGTGCGCTGATTTGTCCCGTTACTTCTGATTGTTTGCCACAATTCTGTCAGGAGAATATTGACAAAATATGTGACTGGTGTAATTCAAACCTCATGGCGCTTAATCCTACCAAGTGTGCATGGATGTTTGTTTCTAACAGCCCAAATAAAGCTGATACTTTTCAGTTTAAATTACGCGATGTCTCCGTCATCCAGCGCAGCCAAAGTCTAGTCCTTCTAGGTTTGAAAATCAACTATAACCTTAGGTGGCGAGCACATATAAACGACCTAGTTAAAACCTGCAGGCAACGTCTAGGTGCTATGTACCGCCAATTCAAAGAAGCTCCTGCTTCAGTACGGCTTCATATTTTCAAGACATGTATTTTGAGCAAGCTCGATTACGCCTGTGCATTGTATGATAGCAAGTTCGAGACATTACAGAATTCCCTTGAATCTGTACAAAATCTTGCGGCACACATGATTACGCGGGATTTTGATACATCAGGGAAAGATCTTGTATTCGGTCTCAGGTTACCTCCATTAGAGGTATGAAGAAAATATTTTCGCCGTCTACTATTTTTCAAGATCCTAAATGGGCACTCCCCACTTTCTCGATTGAGCCTAATCCGGTTAGATACAGCAAGAAGATCAGACAGGTTAGCACAACACTCAAGACAGGTAGAAGTTCCTTTTGCTCGAACGGAGACTGTTTTATAATTCTTTTTATACCAAACAGCGCGAGATTGGAATCAAACTCTATCAGAAGCACTTGTCTCATCTACCACTATTAGAAGTTTTAAAATAAAATTAAGGCATCATCTCCAACTATGAAAATGGTAGCAAGGTTTATAGGTGCATCGCACTTTTTTTGCTTTCCCGGTAACGGGTTTTTGATGTAGATTAAAGGTTTCTGTTTTTATTGTATGTTTATCTGTGTTCACATATTAGTCCTGTTGTTACCAAATAAAAATCAATCGATCAATCAATCACAACAACACGGGATTGAGTATTAGATTCTTTTATTTATAATATAATATCAGAATTTATCTAAACTTTGAAAATATTATAACTGCTTGGTGCGTTTAAAAAAGACACATTCATGTTCTCTACGCACTCTGTAGGCGGCACATTTAGTATACAGATTTCGAAACCGATAAGAACATAAAAAGTTACATTTATTCTAATATAAGTGGACTTCAAGTATTAGATCATGCTGATTAAAGCGTTTTGATATAAGGTTGCAATGCAACCGAATGTGTTTGTCATATGAATTTTTGGTTAGAGAATCCAAACAGACACCTAAGCACCTTATTATCAAACTGGTGGGAAAACAATTTAATCACTAAAAATGCATTTATGTCTCATACGTACCCCGTTTTTAATCTACTCTGCACTATAACAAAATTTCGGCAACTTCAAATTTTCTTTCTCTCTCTCTCTCTTTCAGATAAGATGACTTACTTTTAAATGATTAAGTGATCACAATGAGCTCAGGTACGACGAGTATGTATGTATATTCACCCAAAAGCATTACGAGCAATCCCAGTCGGTATTTAAACTCAAATAATGAAAATAATTCATCTATTGCACCCATTAAAGCGACGAGAATCAGTTCATCGATAGCTCAAAAAGTGAATATGTTCAGTCCTAATAATAACACAAATAATAATGGTTGTTCAACAAGCTCCGAAAGTAACATGAATAATGAGTCGAATAAAAAAAGGAAAGATGCTAACAGACCATCGTTGGGTGTTCCAGTTCAACAACATGGAATAGTTTTAAATGAGCAAAGTCGTGCATCACTAAACGCGTCACCATCATTGAGTGTCAGAGAAAAAAATAATAAAACAGTGCCTTCTCGTCAACACAAAATCAGTACAAGAACTCTGAATGAGAGTACAACCAACAACGGTAATCTAGAACCAATTAGAGAATCCAGTAATAGAATAGACACGAAAAAATCAGTAAATTCAGGTCGACCACGAGTACGATCATCGACGATCAGACGTCGATACAGATTGAGACGATTGGGTAAGCATTGCTGAATTACTTTTCTTAGAATAAATTTTGTTTTCATGGTGTTTAGATCATGAAACACAACATCGATCAAATTCACCGAAAAAGTCATCCCACGACCAAGGTCTGCAAGAAACCGAAATGAGATATGATACCGAAGATGAAAAAAGTTCAGATGGAGAAGAATATTATGAAGATGAGACTCATCGCGGTAGTATGACGAGCATGATAACCCAATTTCCTACGATTACCACTGAGACCTTATTAAACAAGGGAAGATGGCCAGTACAAAAGACGACTGGCACCCTACGTCAGCCGAAATTCGAGACGTCACGATCTGAAATACACAATGGAAATGGAACAGACAATCGAAAAAGACAAAAACAACCTTCACCTTTCAGCCATAGCAAGGTAAGTCTAGTATTTTCAAATGAGAACATGTAAGAAACGACAATGCTCTTAGAATCTTTAGGCTAAACATGAAGGGTCCTCATCAGAAGAAACAGAAGGATTAGAAATTGTCACTGACAAACATTCGCCAACGATGCCTGCTCAAATAACAAAAAATAAATCATCAAGTCGAACGCATGAAGCTAGTGATTATTCATATAATAATGGACCAATCAATCATAGTGATGTTCAGCTGGATACGGGACATAAATCTAGAAGCACTTTTAGAACAATCGGCACTTTTCTGAATCCTCATTCATCCTCATTACCTCAACACTATTCGCTTACCGAAAGTTTCAAGTCAGATTCAAAGTTCCGTCCACCTCCACCACCACCACCACCTAAAGAAACCATCCCATTTTCTCGGCATCTAGTAACCCAAAATGAGCCAGCGTAAGTAGTTTTTTGTATTTGAATAGGTATTCACAATACGCGGTTTATATTTTAGAAAACAATCAGAAATATTTATAACAGTATTTTTATGGCCACTTTCGGCTTTGTTTATTATTTTTATTTTAACTATGATTTTAACACTCGCTTTCAAAGAAGAATTTCCTATTCGTTTAACAATGCAGGTAATATTTTCTCATATAAATCTTCTTTAAATAACTTTACATTGTGTTATTTTAGATCGTTTTTTGTTACCTGTATGTTGTGTCGTTAGTATGGATGATTTATTGTACAATTGACATTCTCAGATTTCGACGAAGATGGAACGCAATAACTCGAGCACAAGATCAAGAAAGTTATATGGAATTAGCGACACAGAATCATGATGAAATGATTTATTATCCGGATATAAATAATTCTAGTGGATTGTTTTTAAAAATTGGAGCAGGACGTATGTCAGATCTTGTTTTGTTCCATTTATTATTTTTTTTCATCATTATTATTATTTTTTATTTAAAGTCCTTTGTCTTGGCAGTCTGCTATTAACTACTGTTGAAGTAGCAAAAGACATTGCATTACTACATTCTGGAGATTATGTTAATGCAAATCACCATTCTCCTGGCAGGAGCACGTCAAAAGATGTTCGTCCGTTTCATATCTTAATATCCAGTATGATTACTTATATATTCAGACTTTTATTCCATTCTACACAATTTATGTTTTTTTTTCGTTACGGAAATGTAAGTACGCAACTTCAATTGATCATATAAAAATTTTTTTTCAATTATTATATTTTATGTTTTTAGCTAGTGATTGACAATAAACGCAGTAAGTAATTTGGTCATCAATTTTTATTTTTCAAAAAATATTTATATATACAGAATTCTTGATTTAATTTAGGTTTTGCTAGAATTGGTTTGATTCATATGATTATAGCAAATTTTTGTACGTGGTTTGAAGGTAAACGTCAATTGAGCGTTTTCTAATAGTTTATTTAATTATTATTACTTCTAATGGTTTAGCAATCGTTAAAGAAGCAATTGATGAAACGGCACGTTACACTAGTCATTTAGACCCTACTTCGTTGATTTGTGAAACAATGACAACAACGTCAGTAACGGCAATTTTCTTGACAACTGAATCTTTAAGTAAGATATCATTCCCTTTAAATTTCTTATAACTCTCGGTTAACTATAGATATTAGTGACACTACCATTGATGAATTCAGTTCATCCATTAATATGATTAGATCGAACACATTTCAAGAAACCTTAGACAATATTGTAACATCAACGCAAGAATCGGCTGCAACCCTTATACAGAATTTAGAATCAGACGTTGGTGTTTATTTGTATCCGTGTCTGATTGAGTATAGTTTAATATCACTAACGGTATTTTACATTATGTTTCAAAATATCGGCCGTAGAAATAAAAAGGCAATGTTGAGATTTGGTGATAGACATGGTTCGTATTCATCATATTCTTTAAATTCATTATTTATTGTTCTACTCTCATTCTCTAGTCTATATGGTGAATTGTTCAAAAGCAAGTCGTGGTCTCGTATTTGGCGGTATAGCAATACTCCTATCGATTCTTAGTTTGATACCATTCTATTTGTTAAATGATGCTCAACTTTATATTTCACAAATAACTGAATTAACTTTATTATGTTTATCGTTAATCACTGTTATAATTTCGTTTCGTTGGACAATGAAACTAAAATTTGATTCAAATGCTCATGTTGATGTATTTGATGAAGTACTAATATTAATAACGACATTTGGCGCATTTACTTATGCGTTTTTTAGTATATTTGCCGCTATTTTTCTTAAAATTGAGTGTGAAAAACATAGTGAAAGTTTAAGACAAATTGACTTGACTGTTAGTTTTGTATCCGTAGCTCAAATTCTCTTACAATCAGCGTTTTTAAAAGATGCATTACGACGACGATCAGAATCAAGAGAACATTTGAAAAAGAAACCGGGTCGTGAAATGATAACAGCATTATTAATGTTGAACTTCTGTAAGTCTATCATACATATATATTGGATTATTTAAGACAAATTTTTATTTTAGCTATGTGGTTACATGATTCATTATCGGCAAAAAAAGCAGAATTAAATCCATTACAAGTTGAATATTTTACGCCAAATACATGGTCGTTAATACAAGCGTTTACATCACCACTAACAATTTTTTATCGTTTTCATTCAAGTGTTTGTCTTGCTGATATATGGGCAATTTCTTACAAAGATGATTCAATCAAACCGACAACCCATTCATTTCTAGATTATATGCATTGAAAAGTTTATGCAGAGCATATGTTAATTTGCTTTAATTTTTAAATTTCTGTAAATAATAAAATGACAAGGATAGATTTGATCTAAGAATCTCTATGAGAAAAAAAAAGTCTGACGGGTAGTCCAGATTAAACCGCCCCCTTTTGTTTTCTGTTTTTGACACATTAAGAATCGTTTTAAAACTCAATTTTCAATTTATTGCTTATAGAGAATTCATTGTTCTACAAAAACTATCGACTTTTTTTTCACACAAATTTTTCTTGTCGGCGCAAAATTTAAAACATCTACTGGAACATATCATGGAGATCATTCATATGATCTCCTGTTTTCTGCAGACATCTAGTGATTTTTGTAAGCCTGTGCTCATCAAGTCCGACGTTAAAAGGAAAGCATTTAACACCAATCGCCAGAGATATTTGTGTTCTATGCTTCTACGACCTTTTCCAGGTTTCTGGTGCTATTGTTCAAGAGAAATATGCTTGGAACTACTATCCATTTCAAAATATAGTGTGGGTGATTGCGACATGTATAAGTCGAGCACGGAATGAGCTATCGAGATCGGATTTTCGCCATTGTGTAGCTAAAACCGTGGCACGTGATAATATGCAGAAATCAAAGTTATTATGTGGATCTCTGGAGGCTTTCTTAGTTGATCTCTGGAAAACCAGCTTATAGAAGTCTAACAGTTTTCTCATATATGGATAGTCCAAGGTGTCTTTTACAAAACCAGATCCAAGCGACATCTCGAAAGTCCATAGTTCGGGGGCTACCGGCGTTTTTCTTGAAGCCTTAATACTCCTCTGCCGTTAGATTTGGGACTATCAGAAATGAATGAAAACATAGGTGACCGACTATGCTGAATCTCGTGGCAACATTTGTTTTTCACAACAGTTCCAAAAACCTAGTGGAAACGTACATTAGATGAAATATCCTCCTATTTTTGCCTATTTTGAGTAAAATTCAAAAATTCCTAACTTAGTCAACATCAATCCAGGTTATGTCAGAATATCAGATGTACTCTAATTTACCTGGTCAATATCAGTACTATTCTCAAGTAAAAACTCGTTGAAGCAGGTAAAATAGAATACATCTCAATATTCTGACATAACCTGGATTGATGTTGACTAAGTTAGGAATT
>CAJNOQ010001021.1:0-37179 GCA_905250885.1 Didymodactylos carnosus | reverse complement strand
CAAGCCCGTATGAACGACTAACAAAAAATTATTGTAAAAAAGGTAATGAACATGTTAACTATGAAGTTTTGTTACTTACTTTCAACTACTGTTTTAGTCACAACGAAAACTTACACAAATATGTGTTAAATGCATAGAAAATTAGATCGATGTATTTTATCCATTAGTTTTATTCCATCTTACATTTTGGAGGTGGTGCAGTGAAGAAAATAGATTTAAGTAAGTTTTCTTACTTAAATCTTACATTTTAATCGAAACACTTAATTTATTGATGTATTGTATGAGTATATCATGATACAGACTCGATTCTTGACAGGAATTTTACATATTTTTATTCTCACTGATAACTGCTCTAATAAAATCATAGCAAACAATATCAACAACTTTGTGTCGGTGTTTCTAACAAACAATCATTTTTAACGCAATTTCTAAAACGTTTCTAATAGAATAATCGTAATAAATAAAGCAAGAGCAAAATAAATGAAAAAATGATACATTTTTCAAGTCTTTTGATTGGATTTTTTTGGTTCATATATTATAATATTAAAGACTATATATGAAAAGAAAAGAAATGTAGACAGTGTAAGAGAGAAAGAAAACACGAAAAATTGCAGATCTTATTGACTTGAACATATTTGCGCTGATTTTTTAACTATTTACAATTCTTTTTCTTTCAAATAAATAAAATGAATGAACGATATGCTACGAGATGGAAAACAACAACACTAGAGAAGACAAAAAAAAATAGAAAAAAACATTCTCTCCTAAATATTTAAAACTCTTCGGAAAAAAAACAAAAAAAACCGTTAATTGTTTAGATAAAAATAAATGCCTGTTTAGAGAAGGATATAGATATGTACAATGAAGAGAAATTTAGAACTTTGATAACTGTTTTACAAAAGTTTTTATTTAAAAATATTCGTATATGCAATTATTCTCTTAGCACCGAAAATGAGTAGATGAAACCGCATCGGCGCCTCATTTCTGTACAATGAATAAGAAAAGTCGTATGAAATAAACATATCAAGGTGATTTCAATATCTCAAATACAACTTGTTCTGGAATTAAATGAAAAATTTTACTTTGAAATTTGTTCAAACAATTAGTATTGAAATAACGAATGATTTAAATAATTCTGTCATTCATATGGTGAGAGGAAGATAGAAAAAGGAGACCGAAAAATAGATCAATTCAAAGAAAAGACAGGATGCAAGTTAGACATTAATAAGACTAGAATAGAAATTGAATGACAATCCATAACTGATTGAAAACGTTTAATTTTAACACTGAATCAGTAGATGATACTATCTGCAATATTGAAAATAGACTCACTTGAATCATAAAATGGCTACCATATGTCGTAGAAAACCGTGCTTCTGTTCATTAATATTTTAATTCTTTTTTGTTAAATAGTTCGTATAATACATAACCGATATACGTTAGAAGAAACTCTCAATCTCTCACTTCTCTTGTCTACATCTGTAACTAGTGCAATTCTTCAGTTACGAAAAAAAAAAGTGAAGACGAAAAGAGCAAACATAAGAAACTCTGCGGAATGGACGCTTACAATAAGCAGAAACTGTATACACAAAAATACTTATGATGGAAAAAAGAATCGAAAAAAGATACATTTTTACGACTTTGAATACAAACCATTCTTGGAATGTAAACTTTCATGTCTTAACAACAATAACAAAAGAAAAACACTGACGATACTAACATAAAATGTGATGACTAGTCACAAAGAATTATTCTTATACAAAAGTTTGTTCTGTAACGTAATGACATGAATCTATATACAAAACAACAAAAACATTTCTTCTTCCGCATAAACTAACCACTGTTTAACATTGTTAAAAACAAAAGAAATAAAGGGTATAAATGATACAGAGAATGGTAGAAGAGGAACAAAGAAAATGAAAATATGGAATTCTCAAACTGTATATATGTATGGGTATATGTGTCTGTCTGCTTCTGTGCCGTGTTTTTTTATTTAGATATACATATCAGACATACAACGTCAAATCAGAGACGAAAAGTGCAAAAATAATACGGATGGGGAGAAAAAAAAAGAACGACTTTTTTGTGATTTTGGCTAAGTTTTTTTTTTTGTTTTCTTTTTTACATTTGTTCATAATAGAAAAATAAATACAGAAAAACAAAAAAAAATAAGAATAAGAAGAAAAAGTTGTGTAGACTGAAAAATTGCCCTGCACGTTGCTGGTAAATAAATAAACTTCTACACTGGGAATAGAAAGAAGAGAAGAAAATGAGTAGCAGTTTCAATGTGTTTTGATATAATGATTTATTTGTGTTGTACGTGACCGTGATGTAATGATTTTTTGATCTTCATTTTGTACTTGTGATGCACACGATACAAGGGATGTTGATGATGTTTGTACACGACCAGAAACAACATCAGCATAAGTTGGACGACGACCACACGTATTGTCAACACTAATGACATCAGTTGATTTCATCACAAGTTTGCTTGACAAATTATAATCGTTAACAATAGTAGCAGAACGTGAGATAAACGCTAAATCACTTGATTCTAATCTCACAGCTTTGTAAACTAATAATCGAACAATCAATTCACGACATTGTAATAATGAACCACTTTCAACCTGTAGGAGAAAAAAAAAGTAGAAAAAAAAGGACCTTTGAAGCCAAGGATTTCTTTATCAAATGACATTTACAATTTTATCTTCGTGTCTTCATGGTGTGAAAAAAAGAAAACTAATGGTTTATGAGAAAAAGAAAATTATATTTCAGTAGAACCAAGGTAAAAGATATTGAAATTTGGACTCGTTGTTTCGAAACATATGCGTATCATGCAATGTGAGTATGAAAAATAGACGATATCCCGTGATTCACTTTCCCTATTGAACAGTGTAACTTGTACGACCAATCGTTTAATACTCTTGGCCTATCGAAATTAGAAGTGAACAAGGCGTTCCAAATACTCAGTCCATTGAACAAAAAAGCAGCAACAGTTTTTTTAGAATAGTTAGAAGCGGGACATATTCTCTAATAACAATGGAAAATTTGTTAAATAAATTTCTTACAAATAAGAAAAAGGAAATTCCCTAATATTGAAATTGCTAGAAAAACATTTAAAACTTAGTCTTCAGAATTTAAAGTGAACTAAAAGTTTTATTATAAAGAATAGAAAATGCAATCTCTTGTGCTTGTAAAATTTCTTTTTTATTATACAAAACAAAATAAGAATTCAACATACCTTAGCAAGCCTTTGTAAATTACTGATACAAGCTAACCAATCGGCATTTGTTTGATATTGTTGTTCAAGTTCAATACTGATCAAAGCTAAAGCTAATACACGCGGTTTAAAGCTTGCAAGACGATGATGCTGAAGACAACTTGATAATTTTATTTCCAGTTCTGTATATTTTTCGATAATATGTTTATCTGCAAAATTTTCTTCCCATACAACTTGTAATAATAATACAAAATACTAGAATAAAAGATAAAGATATCAGAATAAATAAGTAATAAAGATTAATTTTAAACTTACAATTTGCATAAAATCCATACATGTCACATGATCAGCGTACCATTCAAACTTTTCCAATATTAAGCGTTCCATTCTTAATAATTCATTTGTTGAACAGGATGAATTACAATCAATCACAAATTCCGGTGTTATTGGAATCATATCATCTTCTTCTTTTATCTTAGCAGCTATATACAAACAGCCGACGGCGACACATTCCAAAAATTTTGGACGAACCTATAAAAAAAGAATAAAATATACATATATAGAATTGACAATGAAATTTCAAAATACTCATTCAAATTTTTTTTCTCTCTAGAACTCTCTCCTATGTACCTTTAATGTTGCAAGAAATCGATCTAATAAATCAACACTTAATGCAAATGTATCATTTCCAAAATTCATGGATACAGCAACTTTTCGTAACCAAAAAACAGCATGATTACGTTGTGTACAATTAACTTCATCCTAAATAAAATAAAATACTTTATAGTTTATGTATAGTTTTTATAAATAAATAATTCTATATGTCTACAAATCTATGGTTGTCTAAAACTATGTCTATTAGTTTGAACAAGTGTTCAAAATTATAAAATGAGATCAGCATTACATTATATAAACATTTTGTAATAACAGATTATCGTTGATGATGCTAAACATGTCACACTGACAATTTTCAATAAACCTAACCCCACCTAGTTATTATTGAATATGATTTTTTTTCTTCTTCTTTTCATAATGTCATCATATGTTATTAACTGACATAACTGGTCTATACCTGACACAAAAACACCATTATTTTTCTGTTTGTTCTCTTTCCTAACCACTTTTCTATTAATAAACTCCATCTTCATTAATATTATGCACAACTGGTTTTTTTTCTCTCCTTTCTTTGCTAGATTTTGATCAAGAAATGCATTAACGATAAAAAAACAACAACAACAACAACTCTGTAGGCAGAAAGAAAAAGGCACACTATCCTTGAATGTAATATACATGTAAACATGTTTACAGATACATACCAGTCGCATTTGATTAAATTTTCTATTTTTCCATGTTCGATCTTCTTTATTACATAAATATTCTAATGTGCGTGTTAAATTGTTTGCTGGTGGTGTTCTTAATCCAATGATTGTCGCCATTACTGAAGCTGTGATTGATTATAATAACCTAAAATGGTGAAGATACAGAAAATCTCATGAAAAAAGTTGGAACATATTTTAAATCTAAACGAAATCATCTGTGTAGACTAGAAAAATTTTGGACAAGAGATTTGATATATATACAAATACAAACTACTTTTGTAGCGAAAAACAGATAATTAAAACTGTGTGTCTGTTGCGAAACTTGACATTTGCGTGTTGTTATCAAAATACTCTATTTTACTTTTTACTAACTGTTCAAATGACGTTTTGAACAAACTATCTATGATTTCTTTTCCGTTTCAGTTTGATAACATCCCTGACAAGTAACCGATTTAAATCTAAGATCTAGTCAAGGTAACTGAAATAGTTTTTTTCTTCTCCCGCAGTCATATCGAGTGATATAAAGTTTATAAATTAACAACCACTTATTATTTGTCTTGTATCATCAAATCAGCTAATATTTAAAAGTGATAAAAATTTCCTCATCTAACGTCATCTGTTAATCAGAGACATAGAAAGTGCGCGTACATATATAGAAAAAAAGTAATGAAATTAAAACTCTTTATATCTATGCTACCACGCACCCGTCTCGTGCACATAGTTTCAAGCTGGAAAAAAGTATGAAAAAAAAGTGGTTTCTTTTCATATTTTCTTTTGTAAATCTTGTTAAATTTTGCATATTTTTTCTAATAAATCAAGGATCTACCTTGACTACAAATGAACATTAACAGAAAACCTACGGACATAAAATTAACCATTCTAATCACTACAGCGTGTTCAGTCATTCCTTAAATTTAGCTTGTTCACAACTTCATAGGAAGAATTTTAAAGAAACTAGATTAGAAAAAAAATATCTAACATATTTATTCTATTTATCGTTTAGAAATGCAAATATTTAAACAAAAAATTCAGATCATTCGACTAACTAAACAGTTTTTTCTTCATAGAGGAAAAGTGATATTTTCAATTGTTAACTTTTTAGGTAATAGAACGAATGCTCTTTTTTTTCTATTTATTTTTCACTAGTCGTACTAAAAGAAGTTAACTAACTTTTATCTGCAGTAACTTATTCGATTTATCGAAACATCGAAGAGATAAAACTTATGCACAATAATATCTAGTAAATAAAAGTAGAATTAAACAAGTTGTTTACCTGTAACAATGAATGATTGATGGTGTTCGAACTGTTGTTGTCGTTATCTTCAAAGCAACAAGGTCGTTGACTTGCTCTCATCCAATATAATTCAATAGGTTTCAAGAATTACAACATATTTAACGATTTTTATTGTTGACATTTTTATACAAATATATAAAAAACTGTCCCTAGTGAAGAAATTAAATCGAAATGAATTGGCCGTTTTTTCGGCTGTTTAAGTAATTAATATTGATAGGACATGATAAAGTTGAAATATAAAACTAACGATGTTATTTATTCTTGTTGTTTATCGTGGTTGGTTACAGATATTTCTAAAAAACAAATAGAACAAAATTTGAAAAAAACAAACGAAGGACAACCGGTATTTACTCTTGGTTTTTGAAAAACTATGCGTATGTTTTTCTACAGTTAGACTTGTTAATGTATTGTTTCTGTCGTGTTTATATCTGGCAAGAGATTTCAGGGTCGTCGTTGACTATTTATTTCTACAATTTTTCTCATTTTTTTTTCTTCTTCGTTCTATCAAAATGTATCTTCCTTCTTTTTCTCTTGCTTTGCTCTTATATTACATCATGAACTCGAAATATAGCTATTTGACAAGTGTTTTGGCTTTTTTTCTCTCTTTACTTCACAATGTATAAAGAGAAGTGCGGGTTCTGCGTAGACATCAACATCATGAAAGCATAGAAGAGAAGAAAAAAATATAGAGAAGAAGAGAATAGAAAAGTCACAAGACTAATCGATGAATAGGGAGAGGTTTATACTTGCATTGTGATTCGTCTTTGTTATATAATGAATCATGTAATTGTTGCGACATCTACTAGAAAATTCTTTAAATTCTTTTCTATGAATTGCATCATTATAAAAATTTAAAACTTAGATATTTCAAGAAACTAAGCTGTTGCATCACAAATACAAGATTTCTAGTGTCTCCATCTTTCATTTCCTGTTGCAATACCATTGTTGCTAAATCAATACCAAAAGACGAAACGATATCGCAAATTACTTGCAAAAGTAATAATAAATAAATGAAAAAGACTAACCATTAGTACGATAAGTAGTTCAAAAACCAAGTGAATAGATCAGGGCTTAATATGGGCGGAAATTTTTTCTCTTTTAACATTCTTCAAAGAGGACTGTATTTTTTTACAAAAAATCGAGAACACATGTTGAGATAAAATTAACAAAATATTTTATGATATAGTAAATAAATAAAGGCATTTGAGCACTTTGATTATGAACAAATACTAAATAAAATTGAATACTCTGAAACACATCACGCACTTAAAACGAGAAAGAAACGTTTTTGAATGAGTTTTTGTTACCGTTCTCTGTAAACTCTTGATGAAAATACAAACATAAAACACCGCTTATTATGTCTATTATTCTTATAGAAATGTTTTAATGATTTAATCATTAATCAGAGGCGGCGAAACCATGGAGACCGTGGATGCTTTAGCATCCACAGATTTTAAAAATTTTCGTTTTCTTCCAGCGGGAACTTATTTTTCCTTTGCGTTCTTGTTCTTGAGCACCTATAATTTCAAGATCATTTTGCTGCCTCTGTCATTAATCAATTGGACGAAGAATGGCATAACACTAATTGTAACGAATTTGGAAACCAAAATCAAAAATATACTTCACAAATATATTTACGTATATATATGTTTCAAATTTAGGTCATAAGAGTATCTCTTCACTTAAACAAGAATTTGTAATACTGAGTCATAGATCATTGAACCACTATATCGGTTCAGTTTGATTTATCGGATGAATGATGAATACAACAGTCTTTTCTGGTAACCGACAGAAAGCAGATAATAAAAAGCATGAATTGTCTAATACCGGACAATTTTTTCCTGTATGAATTACTGTTAGAAAGACTATAGAGTGTCTATATTATTGATTAATTATTGGATAAGAAATGCTGTTGTACTGTCAAATATTACTTTTATTACAAACAGGATCGTATTGTTTATGTTGTATAACCAATTTTAGTAGTGACAATACGGTGAAGGTTAAAAAAACGAATTGAGAATAGAGTATTGCTGTCAAGAAAATAAACATGCAAGATTGAGAATGCTTTAATAAAAAAAACATTATGTTGTTTTGATTTGAAATAAAGAAAGTTCGTAGATTGTCGAATGCTATGTTAAGTTTAATTTAAAACGTCAGTTAATAATAATAAGTACATTGATATCATATTAAAACTTGGTTCACTTAGTTTTAACTTTTAAAATCGCTCAATCATACTGGTTGCCGCTCAAATTTTATGAGATTTTTGTTTTAAATTAGTATTTAGAATATCCTCAAATGTCTGTCATAAAATCTAAATTGACGTGGAAAGATAAATTTAGTGTTATTTCAAATTCATCATGTATATTCATTGGCACAATAGAACATATTTCATGCTGTACGTTAACACATAATGAGCATAGTGTTGGCGTTACACCATGTCACGATTGTCAGAAAAAATTAATAAAATTTATTGGCGAATTTAAGGTGATCAGTGATACTTATCGAATCTTTTAGGTAAATATATTGTCTTTGACAGGTTTTAGAAATATTTAAACCGGAACATTTCATTCAAAAATGTCAATTGATCTATGAAATATCAGATCAACTCTATGATCAAATCGAAGGAATGAAATCAGATAATACAAATACTCTATATATATTCAGTTCATCTCATTTGTCTCAACAACCGATTTTTATTGATCACATGTACAAATTGATACCTGAATATCTAGAAGAATTACGCAACATCTATTGTTCTTATTCAACTATAACAAAGTATCCACGACAAATATGTTCACGAAGTCGATTGAAAAATATTGAAAAAAATAAACAAAACAATCAATTTCTGAAATATATGAACAGTATTGACACCACGTCGGATGAATCTCTTAATAGACGATTACACTAGGGAAGCCAACATTATTTCGCACCAGTTTATCGGTATATGCGACAGCGAAATCCCCTATCAAAATCGACATAATTTTGTCCACAAAGAAAACCTATTAGATTAATGTCTACCACATTTACTTTCATCGTTCTCACAAGCGATTGCTCACCAATCGAGCATCAGAGCTTTTCTGACTTAAACTAGCTAGGATTGTTTTCTCATGATGCTAATATTTGATTCAAGTAATTTTCACACCATTTTTAGATTTACTCTTTTGTTTATCTATTAACTGTACATATAAAAAAAAGAGACGACACGATAATAGTAGCGCGCTTTAAAATGAGTAAGCAAACACTAAAAGGCTTAATCAAATACACAATTAGTAAAAAAAAAGCATCATATTTACATGTCGTCTTTTATCTATGCATTGATAAAAAAACGAAGAAAGAAAGTACTTGCCACTAGAAATAGATAAAGAAAGAAAGAAAGAAAGAAAGAAAGAAAATTATGTAAATAATGATGGTGACTAGGTTTTCGAATGAATAAAGAGCACGAGGAAAACATGTGACAGAAAACACAGGACGGATTAAAGAAAGAAAGAAAGAACCACAATGCCTTAATAAAGAACCACCAGAAAAAGAAAAGAATAGTCTGATTAGTGCATATACCACTGACGACAAGCAATCTCCGATCATGTTCCAAACATGTTCATTCGTACCACATAAGAAGTAGAAACGGACTACAATAATCAGATAGATAACTATAATTTTACTTTCTTGCTTTCCATAAACAAACGAATGTTTAAAGTAAAAATCGAACTCCGATTATTGAATATCATCTACTGGGAATGCCATATGCTTAGACTGATTTATCTGAAGCTTAGGGGAGCAATACTCTAGATAATCAATGCTTTGAGTTCGATTTTCAATCAAGACCCACGTTTTTCCTTTCAATGTTTACTTATAGAAATCAATGAAAATATAGCTATAAAATCGAATAACTCTCTTCTTTCTCAAAAAACGTGTAGGCAACATTACTTCTTCGATCTTTTTAGAAATTTTTGCAATTTATACTGCAATTAGTCATGTTAAGAAAGTTGAGGTTGTTGCTCATTTACATTTAGCGTCGTTCTTTGAAATTGGCATAAAACTCAAATTTTATGGTTCAGATACATCAGATAATCAGACTACACGTTCATTAATTAATCTTATGTAACACGTTAGATGACACTATGTAATGAGTTCACGCGCTATATATTTAAATGTGTGAATATGAACACGATGTAGGGAAAAGGATATGAGCAGAGCAAGTCTATATTATCTAGCATTATTCACAGTAAAAACAAAAAATATTTCTTCGTTTTATCTGTTCTATAAAATCGATTGGGCAGAAACTCGAACAAAATCTGAAATGTTAAAACTCAGTGGATAAAACTCAATTAAAAAAAATGTGTATTGGAGAAAGTCTCAAAAGGCATTGAGTATTTGTCTAATTACTTTTCCTATAGTTGTGCTGCTAATTTTAAATAAAAAACTCCACTCTCCTTTTGAATATCTATATACATCAATACAGTAAAACCTAGAGAGAAAAATGTAAAAGTAACATCAAAAGAGCACCATCATTGGATATTGGGATTTTTTGGAAAGAAAAAAAGGTACAAACGAATGCAAATGAGCAGTGGCGGACCTAGAATTTTTCTATGGTACATGCGGTCACTGTAGAAACAAATTTTTCTGAGACCGTTGTTGCGAAGACATAATTTTTTTTTGCTTCAGAGCGGCTGCACGTACCGCACAATGGCTGAATCCGTCACTGCAGATGAGAATATACACTATTTCTATCAAGAATCCATCTTGATATTTTGTTGTCCGGGTTTCCACGGCTTAACCCTTACGCGATAAAATTTCGTTCCTAATGGCACGTTGAAACGATTATTTATCTTTTTTGCTTGACAATATTCTTTATCTGTTACTTGTCCTAATATTGGTTGACAACTAGGTGCTAATGTCGACGTGAGTGTGATTGAGCTATTAACTAATGTATCGGTGTCTTCTGTTGTTGTTGTTGCTGCTGCTGCTTCTTGTATCTGTGGAACGATTTTGTTTATTTGTAAGAGTTCGTAACAGTCCGAATGAACAAAATGTAATGTTGGTAAAAGAGTATAAATAATATATTGTTGATATTTTTGTTCATAATACACAATAACTTTGTCTGAACGATTAACCGTATAAAATGATATTAACGACGGCGCCGTTGGCACAGATGGCGAGGCGAGAGTAACAGATGATGTAGATTCTAACACTTTTGAAAATTTTTCTTTTAAACACGATTCAGCTGCTATATTTATACCATACAGACTAGTTGTGTTAGGTGTTGTACCTGTTGGTGGAAGACTTGTACCGGGTGAGGCAGCAAATGGGGTGTATAGCTCGTATGTGCCTTGATATTCGACTGGAGAAGTTTTCAATGAAGATGCAAATGATTCGATGAAATTTGTCACGGTTGTAGAACTGGTCGGTGTAACCGCTAATGATGTTGTCAGTCCTGCAAAAGTTGGTGATGATTTACGTTGTAGATCACTAGAAAATAAGATTTCACAGCGTTACCTGGCATTATTACAAACAAGAAACCCACGTAATACAAAACTAGTAGGTCAAATTAGTCAGAACAGCTTTAAACACAATACTTCTGAAATGTCTCATGCAGTAATTATTCTACTTTTCTCTTCCACGAAGTTTTAATGATGCATGTGTTCGTACACATTGTGACCAGACTCACGCAACATATATCATACACTACGAAGTATGGTCGATTTTTTACCTCGCTGAAGATGGAGACGATGTTTGTACAGCTAACCCACTACTCATAACACTTTGTTGAATAAATGTACTTGGCATATTGATTGGCTCACTCCTTGACATGAATGCATGTCGTAGTTTATCACCTTGTTCATCTAAATTTTCATCCATCTCCTCTTCTGTTTGTCTACCGTCATTTTCATCGATTGAAATTAATCGCTCCTTCGCCGTTATTATTGTTGTTCGTTTCGCTCTTACATTTCGATCGAATAAATTATCATCATTGGCACTCTCATCGTCTTCGCCATCGCTTGCATCGGTTGGTGTTGATGATAGACCGGCTACAGCTGAAGGTGGAGAACCAACCATTGGTGTCAAATTAGTGTGTAAATTTGTTTGTGATGTTGAGAATGTATAAAAATTTTTCAATTTTCTAATGCATTCTTTCAATTTACGTATCTTTAAACGTTTCTCTTCTAAATTGTTTTCTAATTCATTAATTTGATTTGTTTTTTGAATTGTTGCATTTTGAACGGCACGTTGAATCGCTTGATTGAATTGAATCTGTTGTTCTTTCATTGACGTGGATGGAAGAGGAACAATCGATTGTTTGTGTTCATCTAAAAAGAAATTAGAAAGGTATTATTCAATATCAAATCATGATTTAAAAAGTTCTTTCTTTTCTCATACCTTGTACTTTATTTTGTTGTTCCGTAAAACTTGTTTGTAATTCTTTATCATCGTTCATAATTTGTACCGTTTGTGTTTCAATATTATCAAATATTTTACTTTTAATTTCAACCATTGTTTCTTTATCATTCACTTCAATTGTATCTGTTTGTATCGATGTTTGAATGACATTCTCTCGTGTTTGTTCAGAATTCATTTCATTGATTAACTTATCATATTTTTCGTTTTGAAAAGTTAATTCGGTTTTTGTTAATTCATGTTCAGTTCGAATTCTTTCTAATTCAAATTCAAAATCACTATTTAATGCACGAACAATCTGATGTGTCTCATTGTCTGATTGTTTTTTATATTCATCGTAGTCTATCTGTAACTGATCATATTTTTCCTTTAATTCAACTTTTGATTGATCACAGACATCATACTGGATCTAAAAAAGGCAACAAAATACCAATGTACAAACCAATCACAGCGTAATTATGATAAAACCAGAGAAATATAGTGGCTATATTTAACACAAAAAAGACTTTATAAGAATGAAACATTAATTTTATCATGATTAGTAGATTAGTCTATTACCTTTAATGTTTCATTATCTGTTGTTTGTGTTAATAATTCTTGTTTCAATTGTTCATTCAATTCTTCTTGTTTATCAACTTTCTCTTGTATATTTTGTATAAATTTTACTATTGTATGATCAAATAAATGACGAAATTTTTGAATAAAATCTAAATAATTTGATTTATCTTGATCACAATCTATTTTCAATTGTTCATGTGTCGTATGAAGTGAGTGAACTAATGTTTTAAGTTGTTTGAGTGATTGAATTGAATAAATATCTAATGATTCGGTTTGTACTGCACTATCATTGGTATTCAATGTTGTTGATGGTATTCTAACATCATCTTCATTTTTCATTTCTGTTGAACAATAAACTGTATCTAAACTACATTGAATATAATCATCACCCAATGTATTATTTGATTCATCAATAAGTTGTTGTTCATCTTCTTCTGATTTTAATTGTTCCGGTGTATATTCACTTTTCGAAGATAATACAGTTGAACCATTTTCTAAAAATAAACAATAGATTGATGATCTTTACATTAAAAACAGTTTTTTTCCCTCGAATTACCTGCATCAGCTGTTGTATCATTATTTTGTCTATCTAACGTTTTGTTATATTCAAATGATCGATCATCTTTGTTAATATCATGAACAAATTCCGCTGTATTTTTAGAATTATTTGACAATGTAGGACATGTACAAGTTTCATTATTTGTTATTACTGTATTTTCATCAATAACTGATTTTGATGTAATTGGAGTATGTATTGGCGTGGAATCATTTTCAAGATCAGAAGATGATGGAGAACGAGCCATTGAGCGACTATTCGAAGATGATGTGGAAGGTATTATAGTTGTTATTAATGCAGTACCATTTGTAGATGTGGTGATTAATGGAGACGATTCTCGTTCAGTAAATAATTTTATACATTCAATTATATTTGATAAATCAATAGACGAATCATTTGCATAGGCAATTGTACTTAAATAAAAGAAAGAATAGATTTATCTAAGCGAACATCTAAATAGAGCTCTTCATCATTTTTTTTTCTAGTGATTAGTTGATTTTAACAAAACTATCTAGTATATTCAACTATCAACATACTCAACAAATAGTACTTCCTCTTATGCATACCTGTTCTCTTTTATTTCTGGAATAGCGTCAAAAACACGTTCTAACTCTTGAGAAGAAAAATTTGGAATTGTTGTATCCAATAAATGAACAGGTTCTTTCTAGAATAAAAAAGCAAACTAGATTATATACGGATCAATGGCTTTCATTCATCATACGTACAATGAAAAAACTTGGTATCACTTTTAAACCGGGAAATAAATTAAACAGGAAATGATTATCTAAATAATAGAATAAAAATAATCTATTATTTATCTACACAAGAAAATATGATAGATAGAACATACCATACTGTTTTAAAAACTGTTCACGTCGACTCAATTCATCATTATAAACAATTTTTGATTCTTTAGCAAGAGTTTGTGAAAACTAAAAATAAATTAAAGTATGGACGATTTATTCTTTGAATGAGTGTTGTAATCGCCAAGATCCGAAAAATCGTAGGGTTTTAAAGGACGTTTTACTAAGGTTTCTTTCGTTCGAAAAAATAGAACATGAAAAAGAATTTAAAAATGTTTCTACATTATGCTACTTCAATCTAATAGTATCACATACGTGAGTATAAGTGATATCAAAATTCCAGTAGTTCCTGTTTACCCTGCAGGACAACTAATCAAGTAAAAGTTACGGTATTACCAGTCTTTTTCCTTGAAATTCTGTTTCTTTCGATTATAAACAATACATTCTCAAAAGATCATATAATTTTTGCTTTTCGAAGGAAATAACCTGGAGAGTTTAAAATATCAAAGTAGCAAACAAATGAGAGTCGTAGATTATGATGTTACTAATAAACTGAACATTTCAAGGAAACAAAGCAGGGTAATCAAATGTTTCAACGTAAAATTTATTAGAAAAAAGGAAAAAAAATTTGAAGCAGAAAGTGTAGACCCAAAAGTTTTAGTAAACAGTAAGAAAAGCGGGAAAAAATGTTTAAGAAGCCTACAAAATACATTTATTATGTTGTTGAGTTTTTATTGTTCTGTAATTGTGAGACATACATACCTGATTGAAAATATTTGAATATTCTTTTCGTCTTAAACATTCGAATAAAAATGTGAAATAAATGTATGGTGATTGTCTCAATTGTTTTAAAAATTGTGTCATTTTTTTCAAACGTTGTAATTTATGAATATATAATGAGATTTTTGCATCATAGTCAACTAATTGACGTTGCAAAAACATTATATTTCTGAAGAAAAAAAGATTTGAATGATTAAGATAATCAAATTTTCATGTGTGTATATGCGTGTATGAGTGTGTGTATGTGTATGATAGATAAACAGTTTATTTTTTTTTTGTTTCTTACTTAAATCTTAAATGTAATTGTTTGATAATATCCTGTTTCGATTTAGATATTTTTTTCTCAATATCAATTAATTTGGTATGTCGTTTAGCAATACCCATCAAATTTTCACGGTGAATACGAGAAATATCCTTAACTAATGTCATATCACGTTGATTTCGAATATTTGTACTTAATGTCTGACGTTGGTTTACCATGTACTAAACAATACAAAATTATGTCGTTTTTTTATAAAAGGTAACAATGATAGAAAACCTACTTCCGCACAATCTTTTTGTTCTCGTCCATATGATATTGCTTGCTCTACTTCAGTTTGTAAAAAGCTAAAGCGTTCTTCAATACCCGACATATGTTTCAAGTCATTACTAGATATTTTTGATGCTAATATATTAATATCATTGTTAATTATATTACCAAGTTCTTCCGTGCACTACAAGAAATAAATTCAGCTAAAAATGAAGTCTTTAAGAAATATTTCAAGATAATAAAACGATCAAAAGTCTTTTGTATACTATAATTTAAAATACTACAGATTCTTACGTCTTCTACAGCGCTAACACAACCATTTACAATGTCTGGAAGTTTCATATTTGCTAACTAGAATAAAGTACAAATATTGCATAAATTGTATTAGACTTATTGTATTCTTTCTTACCTGTGCTGTAATCCATTCATATAAGGATAAAAACACTTGTTGATGTTGACGTCCGTGGCCATCTCCTCCTAGTAGAGTTGTAAATGATTGTTGATGTGTATGCGATGGTGATGGTAAACTATTTGTACTCGTTTCTGAAACAGACGATGTTATTGAAGATGAAGATGCTGTACTTGTCATTGTCTGTTGAATATTTGAATGAGATGCTGTTGATGATTGTAAATGATCAAGACGCATTTGTTCAATTAATTTTGTTGGTAAAGATAATTTTTGTAAAAGATCAATTGTATGAGGAATACTAAAATGATATTGTCTTGTAATATATCTATTTCGACTCTTTAAACGTATTTACCTTTTAAGTAATTCTTCATAAGATGGTCGATCAATTAAATATTGTTTATATAATCGAAGAAATGAATCACGATTCAATAAAAAACTTCTAAAAAAAAAAGAAAACACAAAAGATGCATTGGAAAATGTACGAATAAATAAATGTTGTCTTTTTCAGAACTACATACGACAATGTATCTTCAACATTTGCAATAACAGCCATCCATCCTTGATATTGTTGATGTTGTTCACGAACAAAACGTACACATCGTTGAACTATCTGATTTGCATAGTTATTGAATGACTAAAACAGTAAAAATAATTCAATGATTAAAACTTGAAAAATAAAATATGATCATTTACTTGTGCCGTATTTGCTCTTTCTATTACTGTTTCATATGATGGCGTCATATTTAACCAGTGTTCCAATGTCTGATTATCGATAGTTGGAATATCTGTTGTCCAACGTATTTGTAACGGTTGTGAACGTTCTAAATGTGATTTATCCAATAAATAAATTGGATTTTCTTCCTAAATATACACAATTACAAATAATTATTTCATTAAAAGGTTTGAAAGATACTCTTATTATACATACCGTTCCCGCACATGTCTTCATACAAACTTGAACAACATCATCATCTAATAATTCTCCTCCACTAATCAACAAAATTTGTTTGGATTTGGATATACCATAGTTATGTTCGATTGTTGATTTCAACGTTTTGACACTAAAACGAAATTATTTTAGCTAGTGAGCATCCGTAAGAAGTATAGCATATCCAATTGATTGTACGGCCAAACAGCGAGTAACTGCTTGTGTAAATAATCTCAAATTATAAACTTCTCTAGAGAAACGTTGATGAAAAACAAATTTAGAAAATAATAAGTATATGTTGCAGACGAAATTAAAAACTAATGAAATTTAAAATTCTCCTAGTAGAACTTAAAATCAACATACTCACAAATACAAAAACTCAATTATTCATCTTCAGAGCTCGAATTTTAGTTTTCTGAAAAGGTACGATGTTTATGGACATCAGGTGAAGATTATAAACAATCCGTGCGAGTTCAAAAACCGCAACTTGTGAGCAGAATTTAAACGTTTTGTGAGCTGTACTCGAACTTAGGAAGCTATATTTTGGTCGGATAGAGCTTTTAGATTTGCAGTTATTGTTCATAATTTTCATCTGATGTGCATACACATCGTGCACTTTTCAGAAAACTAAAATTCGAGCTCTAAAGACGAATAACTGAGTTTTTATGTTTATGACTATGTTGATTTTAAAGGAGAATTTAAACTTCCATTAGACCTTGCAACATATACATTATTTTAGTAATATTCTAAAATTATATTCTATGTATGAGTTCAGAATCTGGAGTACATCTTTACAGGTCATATGTTTTTTGTGATCTGTTGCATAAAATATTGATTAAAAAGTAATAAAATATATTATATATTCAATGCTTACTCTTTGAACGCTAGATCGGTCTCGAATGTATATGTATCGCCAATATCCACACGAAATACGTAAAGCATTTTGTTAACATTAATAAATAAAAAAATATGATTAATATTATAAATACACGAAAAACAAAAACGACGCAAAAATTAATTGTAATTATTTAGAATGTACAAAATAACAAAAAACACGCACACATGTCATCTTTTTTTTCTACATGTTTGCTTGTTTTATCATCTAGAATGGTGCAAAAAAAGTTGTCAACCTTTGCTATTCTATATTACAGCAACATCTCTCGTTTTCTTTCTTTTTTCTACTAGCATAGCATAGTATCTATCTATCATATGGATGAAACAACGAAAGGATTGTCACCTGATATGTGTAGTTCACATTTACATGTATATTGAAAAAAATAAAAAAAGGATGGAAGAACAAAAAGTTGGTTTCAAAGAACAAATAAAAATATATACACCATTACATCATCAATTTTGATGATGAGTTCGACATCGAAATAAAGAAACAAAGAACGGTATATTTATTCTACTTTATCGCATATAACAGCTGATCAAGCAACTAAAAAAGAAATATATATTCAAGAGAAATAGAAAAATCAGAACTAAGACATTATACCGCAGCTAATAGAAAGGACAATATGAATAAAAGTATAAAAATGTACTTCAACAGATTACCTTCAAAAGTGCAACATATATATATATATATACGCATTAGATGATTTTATAGGTTATATCTTCAACATTTTTTCTCGGCAAATTGAGTACGATTAAATAAATATCTAATTAAGAGCAAATATATATATATATCGAACGAACTGATCATTAATCACGCCGTTTCAAATATCTAATGTCAAATACGCAGTTGTCATCTATCTTTTTTCTGCTTTTTCTACTTTATGCTAGCACATTACAAACTCTTTATTTGTCAACGATTTCTTTGCAAGAGGTCATTTATGTGCTAATATAATTTATTATTAGAAACTGCCTGATAATAAAGAATGATTCGTTCTTTATTTTACGTACTTGTTATACATTTTCTCAGTGGCAGATCTAGAAAAATGTATTGATGTACGTGATTTACTGTTGGAAAAATTTTTAAAACAATATTTTCTTTAACAATCTATCTACTAATAAGAGATGTAAATTTTTTTCAAAGTGCGTGTAGATCGTGCGTGCCATAAATCCACAACGGCAGTTCCTCTTGTTACTTGTGTAAGAAATACGTCAAAAGTTGATAAAACAGTTGTTTCTATGCAGGAAATACATTAATAAAGGATCTCGAGGCAAAAAATTTTCTATTTCTTTTTAGAATTTTCTGTTTTTATAGGTTTTTTTTCTACTCTACTTAGAAATTAAAACTGAATAACAAATTCTTACCACAAATAAATATAATGAATTACTTATTTACGAAGATGACGACCACAAAACAAAAATCATAGATACATATTCGACATACAGAAATTTTAATTAATAAGTTTCTAGTCGTGAAAATGTACATGAAAGTTACTAAAACTCAAATGTGAGTTTAATAAGAGTATTCGTTAGTTAAGAAAACTATTAATTCTGATGTTTGTTTGAGTTCAGAGAAAAAGCTCAGCAGATGTTCAAATTAAAGACATACCACTGATATCATTCACTAGTATATGAATCGATGAAAAGAAGTACTAACAGGAATACTTTTTTTATGTTTCAGCAATAGTGAATGAAATATTGAATTTAAACAAAAATATAAAATGAGATTAATATCTTTTCGTCCTTGCTGCAATTATCAAGACACTTAGGATCGGAATGAGTATGATGATTAATTAAATATGATGATAAAATATCTCAGTCATTGTAAAAAATAAAAAAGTGCGTCATATCAAACAATCACATAGCTTTCGATCTAATCTGATTATTATATATAAACATACCAAACTGATTAGTGCACTCGGATACCCTTCGATTACTGGTTATTGGCCAAATATTTGAACAAATGATATTGTTGTTCGTGACAGTGATTGTCAATCATTGTCATGCTCGTCACGCTGACATGAAGTAGATGTCACCAAATACTTCTTCCACTAACAGGAAGAAAAAAATAACAGCTGGAAAACTAACTTAATCTGCTTGTTTCTAAAATCAAAATTTATACGTTTCCTGTGAGCTTCTGAAACGAAGTCGCAATACTATAAACTGACAGCCTTAAGGATATTGTGAATCACTCTGATATATCACCGGAAAAAGAATAAAGTTGGTTTTGAGTTGCTGAAAAGTGCTTTTTCGTATTCAGTACACTCAATAACCCGGAAGATTTTCTATTTTTGGCCGAGGGTACTTCCAAAAGTTTAAGAAAAATTTTCAAACTAATATTATTTTACCATGGAAATTTTTTTGTATCATTTTGTTTCAAAATTTTTCCTAAACTTTTGAAAGTACCCTCGGCCAAAAATAGAAAATCTTCCGGGTTATTGAGTGTACTGAATACGAAAAAGCACTTTTCAGCAACTCAAAACCAACTTTATTATTTTTATTTCGGTAATATATTTTGTAAAATAGTTAATAACAAAAAAATATATCGGGCTACTCGTACAAAAAAGTAAAAAATTAATGTATGAATAAAAACGCAAATGATAGATTTCTTCACAATTTCAAAATAATAACAAACAGTGCATACGAAAAAAGTAGGATCCTCGTATGCATTCTCTCACACATAGGAAAGGGATGATTATTATATATAAGATTGGTGTTTTTTGACCGTACATTGTGCAAATTCGTCTAGAAATGAATGAGCACACATTAACTTGTCCACAATATACATTACTGACTTTTTTTTTTATTGATCACATGAATACAATTCTTTTTTCTCTTCACTTTTCACCTTTCTGAATATATATACCGCAAAAGTGATTATTGTTTTGTTTGTCAAAAAAAAAAACCATATCACTTTTACCTTGAATGCATATGACACGTCACAACAGATGTCTTATTCATTTCTTAGCCACGCGTCATGTCCGTGTGGGCAATAGACTCGAACTATCGTGTGACCCAGAATAAATGGCTCTTCTCGTATTTTGCTTATAATTTTTTTTCTTTTCAATTCTTAGATCTGGTTATTTTTTCAAAAAATGCGCCGTCAAATTCTCTATAAGATTTGAGCAAACTTATTTCTATAGAAAAGTTCAGAAGAAAAATTAAACAAAGAATATTCAACATGATGAAACGCATCAACTTTCTAACCTATTTTGTTCTACAAATTTTAGAATATTTTACACAACTCTAAAGACAATGAAACAAAAGTGAAGATATTTTTGAGTACTTTGAAGTGCGTTTGCAGTTCGCAGTTCGTTCAAATCTAAGTGAATACTGGAAAATCTAATATTCCAAAATTCACCTCAAAGTGACCAAAATCTGCTATTATTCGGCAGATGAAGTTAGGAAGAAAGTTTTCAGGTAACTTTCGCCGCTGAATCACACAAGTGCTATTTCTCATCAAAATAAAAAGGACCGAGCGAAAAAGGTGCTATTTTGGCTTCGTTATGCAGCATTTTTCAGGAGCTCCGAATCTACACATTGAAATAGCTAGATTTTGCAAAGCCTCAAAGCTTGATTCTGGATTTGTGCACCTAATACTGGTTGGTATAGCAAGGGCTTAGAAAGTTGGTCCGTTTCATTATGTTTAGTATTCTTCCTTTAATTTTTCTCCTTAACTTTCTATAGAAATAAGTTTGATCAAGTCTTACAGAGAATTTGACGGAGCATCTTTTAGAAAAACAATTAGATTTAAGGATTGAAAACAAAAAAAATTATAAGCAAAATACGAGAGAGCCATTTATTTAGGGCCACCTGATATTACCTGAAATTTTTTGAAAGAGGACACTCAAAGAATATCTAACAAACAACAAGCTTTTTTAACACAATCATCTTCACGATAAGGAAACAATATTTTTTTCCTATTGATGATTTAAAGACGACTCGAGCAAATTATTTCCACCGTGGGTCTGCATATTTCAAAGTCTTCCTTCGATTATTGTTTTTTGCAACGGTACAATCTCAATTGATTTTGAACTGTGTCAACAATTTATTAACACCAAAAGCAGCCACCATTCCTTTTAAGTTTAAGTATTTTTCGTTAAAAAAGACTTATTAAACAAACAGACTTGTGAATAATACAAAACATACATATTTGTTCCATTCATAAATTTGTTCAAGCACGAAAACATGGAATTATTTACTTTGTTCCCCATAGGGACATTTTATCGAAGTTTCGCGACGCTGGGATCGTGCAGTTGCAACATCTAATGTGTGATCACGTGTGAACTTTCTATAATTTTACACACGTTCACAAGCGACACTTTCTTTTCACATGTGTCCACACGCCGTTTTACGATGTTCACGTTCGACCACAGTTCATTTTACGATATTCACGAGTGTACACGCCGTTTTATACTCTATTCAGATTGAGTTTTAAAACGAGATATTTGGATTTATAGACAAGTCAAGATGCTCTTTTAAACTGGCTAGAAGAGAACGAAATCTCCATATCTTCATGTTCTGAACCTACTTTGAAATGGGAGATAATCTCATGGACCATGCACAGACTAGCGTTTGCACGTATAAAACGAATGAATTTTGTTTCTTTTTTTTTGCGATCCAAGGCTTTCATTGATAAATTTCAAGAAAACTATGCCTGATGATGATGTGAAAATTTGTATCGACAAAATACATTAAGAGTATGAAAAAATTACAACAGTGATAAATTTATTTTTGAAGTTGTGAAAAGGAATGGTGAAGATGCCAAATTTTGCAAATGGCTCCTTATTTGTTGTATACGTGAACACGGGGATGTGACTGCTGAAATAAGTAACTAAACATTTTCAAATGTTCGCATTCTTAATCAAATAATTTAGAATAAAGAAAATGATAACGAATGAGTTCATAGTACGGCTATTGGCAACTGTGTCCCATAAAGAATGGGACTTTTTGTTTTCGCTATAACTCTGTCAGTTTTGACGCTATCGACCAAATTTTTGTTTTAGAAGATTCGCCATTCAATTCTCTACAAGAATATGCTAAAACTTTTGTTGTAAAACACAAAGAAGAAAAATTATATAAAGACTACTGAGAAGCTCCAACGTGTCCAACTTTCTTAGACAAAAAATAGTCTTCTCGGTTCCATTCGTTGGATTTTTGAACCTACAAAAGAAACAAGTAGACATTTTGTAGCGCTCAAAAAGTTCTATCGCTCAACTATGTTAGAAAATTTTTTGCATCAATACCTGTTGTGTAGGTGAATTATTTCTTTTTTCAGATTTTCCAAAAATCATGTTTTTGAATTAGCGATTTTGGGGTTCTCAGAAAATTTGCATGAGTCAATAAAGAATTAATCTTTCCAGCTTGGCTTGTCTTTTAATTTGAAGAGAAATGAATGGCGCATTAGACTAAAACTTTAGCGTTTGAATATAGCCCTTCATTCGGATGTAATGAGTAAAATAAGCAAAGTTTTATGCCATTTCGGCTCAGTTTTAATAGCAGTGTTTGCCTCATAACACTTGGTTGAAACGGACTTTATTGTAGATCAAGCGAAAGAGCGCACTTTGTTGTACTCGAAAAACTTACTCTGTCGTGTTGTCATATTTGCGAAAGAGATCGAAAAAAAAGGCAAAACTGTTCAGGAATAGCAAGAAAAACCATTTTAGAAAGTTGAACATGTCGAAGCTTCTTAGTATTCTTTATATAATTTTTCTTCTTTATGTTTTACAACAAAAGTTTTGACATGTTCTTGTATAGAATTGAACGGCGAATCTTTTAAAAAAAATTGGTCCGATCGAATAAAAACTGACGGAGTTATGGAGAAAACAAAAAAGTCCCATTCTCGTTAGAAGAAATCAATATTCAAACCAAAAAGAACTGGTATCTTATACGTTTTACACTATTCATATCAAACGTTTTTGTTTTCCTCTAATTTATCTAAATATCATTCTACAATTAATTTTTTTTCAATAAATAAATTCACTGGTGTTTGCATTAGAAAAATAAAAATAAAATTAAAAATTCTGATATAAAAGAAAAACAAACACCTAGGAAATCACAAGATGAGTGGAAAAAACATGTCGAATGCAAAAAAAAATAACAAGTGCAAGTGTAATATGAGAAGTTTAATTTAAAATAACAATTTCTTGTGTTTTACTCATGTCTAATTGTAATTTTTGAATATGTAATGTTTTTATATTTTGTTCATAGTTCCATTGTGATGTTGATATATCTTGATTATTCAATGTTATTCGTTGCGGTATTTGTGATAAGCCATAGACATGGATATCATCTAGTTTAAACGTGAAATTGGTATATTTAAATGTCCGTGGTTCCAGTGTTAGACGATTTGAATCATAGTGGAATAAAAAATAGGAATAATTAGTCGATTCATAAGTGTCTATAGATTCACCATCGTCCCAAAATAAATCACCTAAAAAAAATCGAGAAGATATTAATATTCATGTTTTAAATGAAAATTAAGCAGGTGTGAAAAAATTAATCTGAAGATAATTTTAACGACAGTAAAATAAGTCGTGTACTATGTTTCGATACGTTGTATCATATACAACTATTATGGATTTAGTAGCAACAATTAAATTACCGTTCGCTTTTTGTTGTTTATCTAACGCTATTTTCAAGTACATTGGTTGTAAACGACTGTGAACAGTATTTATAGCTGATTTTTGATGTGGAATAATTGCACCACCTCTTATATATAATGGTAAATAATCATAATCAGCTTGTACGGTTAAAGCTGATGTTGTTGTGTCAGTTCTTTGATACATCTCTTTACCCAAATAATAGTCATACCATCTTTCTGTTGAGTTTAAACCAGGGAAATACACTACTTTTTCTGTATGATTTTCATAAACAACTGGTGCGATTAATAAATAACTACCCCATAAAAATTGTTCGTCTAATGACCAACATTGACTATCTTTTGAAAACTCATGTACCATACTGCGAATAACTGTACCACCAGAAATATGAACATGATGAAATAATGAGTATAAATAAGGAATTAATGTATAACGAGTTTCGACTGCTTTACGATTGGATTCAACAACCGGCGGAGAAAAGATGCCTGGATCTTGATCTGGATAGTTTATACCATTGTGATTCCGGAAAAATGGATTAAATGCACCTAAAAGAAATAACTCAATAATAGACTAAATAACGACTCACAATATCTACATACCCAATTGCATCCATCTCTGACATAATTGTTCAGTTGTATTTCCTTCGAATCCACAAATATCAGCGCCAACATATGGTATACCAAATAGATTAAATTCTAACAAGCCGATTAGATTATATTTAACGTGTGACCATGCTGCTGCATTATCACCTAACCAGTGCCCAGCAGCTTTGCCTGATGTTGGAAATGTTGAACGACTAATGATAATTGAACGTTTATTGTCTAAAGCTCTAACGGCCGGTAATGTTGCCATAATTTGTGACCATCCGTATAAATTATGAACATCATAATGACGAAAAATATGAGAACTATTAGTTTGTTCTGCAATCATACACAACGTTTTATCAGATATACGATCACCCATTATGACAGGTTTATACGGTGGATTGTCCCATTCATCATCAATAGGACAATGTAGATTCCAGGGTTCAGAATAAGGCCAATTCCATGGCTTTATTTTATTTGTATCAAAATTAGCCGGTTCATTCATATCTAAAATTTGTGAACAAAAGTATAAATCCTATTCATTGAGCTGATTTTGTCAAGTCGTGTATACTCTTTGGAAACTCACCGATCCATAAAGCATCGAATTTCAGTTTTTGATGATAATTTAAGATTTCGGATTTCCACCAGGAAATAGCAGCTGGAGAGAAATAATCGGGAAACACGGTTCTACCAATTGGCCATACGTAACCGAGCATATTTCGATTTCCTAGAAGAGACAAAAGCAAAACGATATTTAATTAAAAGATAACAGATATGACAATTTTAAACTATTTTTAACAATCCCAATGTCAACTTCTATTCGAAATACAAAAATACATAAATTACCTGTTTCATTAAATTGTGCATTTTTATCTTTTGGCCATTTGATCCATATATCTTTTTCTTGTCCTCTTGTATATGTTGAATAGTTTTTTGCTTCTGAATCAATAGCTGGATCTAATATTGTAATGAACTTCATTCCTTGAGTATGTAGTGTATCAACATACTCAGGTAAATTTTTAAAACGAATAGAATCCCATGTAAAATCAAGTTGCTCATAAAAATAATCAATATCACCTAAAATATAGAAAATCATAGTATTTCATAGAATAGTCGTACTTATCACTTCTTCCACTTATGCTCTACAACGTTTCCCGAAAACCTTGGTGTTCTTATTCTCATTCTTTAAAGAACTGACATTTTTCATTTCAAAGACTAAATATTGTTTTAAATCAAATCAAAGAAAATGAAAAGTTAACTATTTTTATTATAGTTTCAGCCATTACATACATATTCAGAAAAAATAATTTATATATTCTTACCATACACCACATCGAGTGGAATATTTTTCGAAATTGTTCTGTTCACAGCTGCTTGCATATTTTCTAATGTATTATATCCATATCGACACAAATGAAATCCTAAAGCCCAGTAGGGTGGCATATACGGATTACCAATGACATGTTGATATTGTTGAATCACATCTTCAGGAGTTGGTCCAGCAAAAAAGAAAATATCTAAAATTCCTCCAATTGTACGATAGGTTAACATTGATTGATCTTGTTCAAATTGATTGAATTTGTAATCTTGAGCATTTGAATTAAAGATAAGAACACCAAAAGCATTTCCATCATTTTCCACGACCATATAAAATGGATGAGTACCATACAAATTTTCATTATTTCCCAATGGCGGTTGATCACGCGCAAATATCCCATAGCGAACACCGGAATTTAATACGTGTTGAAATGTGGGATGAGTATTTTCGCCCATACCATAAATATTTCTTGAAGGAATTGTTGTCATGAATTGTAAATATTTATCATCATAAATGAATCCTTCAGCAAAAAACGATGTATCGAATAGAATTGCGTTTGTATCCGTTCTCACAATTTGAATGCCAGCTTGCTTGTATTGTGTGTGTGTTAGTCGAAATTTAATTTTTTGTCTCGCTACATGAGAAGTAGTTGGATCTGGACGCCAAACTATGGGAACGGGCACTTCATAACGTTCATGATCTAAATCAGTTATTTTCAAACGAATCATATCTGTTCCTGATGTTGTCATTTCTAATCTTAAATTAAAAAATTAAACTTGTTGAATAATAAACAGCGCTCAATCATTCTTTACCTTAAATTATCAATATCATTGCCAAACAAACTAAATTCGGATTGTTTCGTGTCAATTAGAGTTTCAACAGGAGCTATTAACTGTTGTTTTTGAAGATGATTATGAAGTCGATAATTTTGCATACGTTGTATCGGTACTTTGTGTGCGGGTTTTGTTGATAAACGTTTTAGTTTATAGTGAATACCATATTGTTTAGTTGATTCTTGACCAATGAGTTCATAACCACCTTTTGATTTCGGAACATAACATGGAGATGAATTAGTTTGAGCTGTTTGAGCTGTTTGATCCCATTCGCATCCTCTTGCACGACATTTATTAGCATCAGCGTCTAGATCTGGATGACAATCAGCTCTGTACTCAGGATTTTTTATAGCATCACTTACTGAATCAACTGGATCTACTCTCGATCCAGACCAAGCTAATGTATGATTTATTGTCATTTTCATATTAAGATCAATTAATTCTAATATTTGTGTGTTTCGTTTCATGTGAATATTTGTGACATTTTGTCTTCCATCGATTACGAACGATGCTGGTGTATCGTCTAACCCGTAGATTGTCAATGAATCTAATATTAAATGATTCATATTTTGATAATTATTTTCGACAACATTAATGGCTAATTTCATCTCTGTTTTTGACCATTTGAATTGTGCATAATAATATTGACGCTTTTGAACTGTACCAATCGAATCACCATCATCATAGAATAAATCACCTTCAGCATTTCCCTCTGAATTCAAAACAATTATTAATCCAAATGGTTTTTGACGTGAATAAACGGTATTGTTTGCAAATTCTTGAGTTGGAATGATATATCCACCTCTGAAAAAAATAAATACAAGATAAATAGACAGCTGCTAGTATGATATCGATATTCTTCTACCGTAAAAATATTGGAATAGTATCTAATGGTGCTTGAGTTTTTGCCCATTGTTGAATCATATTTATTCTTTTACCCGTATGAAAATCATACCAATGGGAGGATGGAATGTAAACATCGATTTCTCTCGTATTATTATCAGTAACCGGTGCTATCATAATACATGGACCAATAAGAAATTGTAAAAATATATCTGTTGTTATACGATCTTGTGGATACTCGTGGAAGAGCGGACGAATAACAGTTGAACCTTGCGTATGCGCTTTATAAAATAATGTATAATAATAAGGTAATAAAAGATAACGAATTTTTAATGCTTTCACCATTATGTCCACAGCCATATCACTCCAATGAGCAGGATCTTGATCTTCTGTTTTCCATATGTTGTGATTACGTGAAAATGGATAAAATGCACCAACCTGCATCCAACTAAAATTGTCAAGAAAAAATACATGAACCTGGTTGTAAGACACTGGCGTGCATCAGAGGTACTCAGTATTTTAGTCAAGATGGTATGAATAATCTCTCTGTTTTTAATGATCTCGTCGGTTAAGATTAAAAATCTATCATTGGTACAAGTCTTGACTCCTAACCCATGGTTAGAAAGGCCAAACTCTGACAAACAAGAATTTGCCAAATATATTCAAGTCCTTTTGATTCAGAGAGAAAACGTCCTTCTTATCGGGATAGCAAAATGGAGTATGATGCAGTTTTATTCGCTAAATACTAATGTTCTATTAGGTGTGTCTGAAAAACTAGCAACATGTACACAGATACGATACTTTCTTTTCTATAAGTCATTTACTAAGGAATAATAATAATCAGGTACATAATCGATTTTTGAACTCAGTATTTTCGTTAAGAATATCTTGAATCGAACGATTTTCGACAAAGATTGGTTTATGTCATCTAAAAACTAGCTATATTTACCTAAGAACGCACGATTATGCCTGAAATATCTTTTGCTCTGATTCATTTATTAAATTTTTTTCGCACAGTACAAAACAGTTGTGATTATTAATTACAGGCAATTTGAAGAACATCATTAAATCGAACAACACTTTTCTGAAAATCTCTTAGCTCACAGCTACAATTATTTCATCAAATCGTAATCTGTTTTGTTATCTTGATAAGAAGAAACGTTTTCACTCTGAGCCAAAAGAGCTTAGTTATACCTTGTTTGTCAGAACTTGGTCTTTCAAATCATGAGATAGGGCTCGAAACTTGTACCAATGACAGATGTTAATCTTAGCCGATGGAATCATTTGATTTTGTTTTTTATAGGTGAGTGAGAAGTCATAGTTATAATACTTCACCTTACCGTATGCACATTTCTTCTGTAGGTGTCTTATCAAAACCACATATGTCAGCTCCATTGAATGGAATCCCAAACCAATTGAATTCTATCATTCCAATCAATGAACGTTTCATTTCATGCCACGTTGCTTCATTATCACCTAGCCTATAATAAAAAAAATCTGATTAAAGTAATAAGAAAATCAAAGTACGAAAGATATAAAGTTAATCGTACCAATGACCAGACCATTGTCCTGAACCAATAAACGTTGATCGTGGTAATACAAGACTACGCTTTCCTGTTACTTTTTGCATGATATCAAAAGTTGGTTTTGTTTGACTCCAACCGTATAAACTAGAAATAAAAAATACATTGAATAACTTGTTAACTAAATTATATTATTTCTCACCTGTGAACATCATAATGTCGGTATTTTGACTTTCCTTGCTCATTAAGTTCACCTTGACGTGCAGCCATACACAATGTTCGATCGGATAATCTTCTGGGTCGTTCATTTTCTTTTTCGAAACGATAAATACTTTTTGTTCGATAGGGTGGATCATCATACTGACTATATGGACATTTTAATGTATAATTACTTCCTGTATCAGCCCAATTCCATGGTACAGGATCATTTGTCTCAAACAATGCTTAAAAGAAAGAAAGTAAATAGTCATTGAAAAGAACTGAGGAATTCAACAGAATCCCAATAGATGTCCAATACAATTTCAGTAGCAAATTATCCGTCGACTTCTTTCTAATACTTTAGCAAAAAAAAATGGTCACACCAAATTTTGAAAATTTAATGTCAATGCAGTAGCTTCAAAGAATTCACATCACAGAAGCAATTTTTAAAAAAGCAGCACTTTTTCCTCTCACTTTTGATTAATACAATTTAGATTTGGCAATTTAACTGAATTTTGTGAAACAAACAACAAATTGGAATGAAGACATTTGTTCCTAAAAGGTGATCTTGTTCTTAATTTCTATTGAGAAATTTGGACTGATTCTTACTACTCATGCAGTTTTTGAGGCTGCCTTTTTGTAACTTTTTTCTCACCATAGTCACGACAAACATCACCAAAATAATTCGATGATTCGACCTTCAGAAGAGGTCATCCATTCTCTAACTAATCCTCGTCTTGACGCAGATGGAGAAAAGACAACTTCATTATTAGAATTCTCAAGAAAGTTCATTGAATTATGCGAGTTTATTGCATTTCAACAAACACAATGATTTTGATGTTTATGTGTACTAACAAAGTTGAGTTTAAAAATCAAAATCACTAAAATTTAGAGTACACACTCTGCTCATTGTATAGACAAGATGTATTTGTTCGATAGATAAAGTTACTTACCAGGCTCGTTCATATCAATCCATAGTCCATCAAATGTTAGATTCACGTTTCTAAAATCTGTGATCAATTTTTCCCACCAAATTTTTGTTCGATCAAGAAAAAAATCAGGAAAATACACATCACCTGGCCAACAAGACCCCTTCATATCCGTTCCATTCTCCCATTTGACAAACACATTTTGATTTTTTCCAGTTACTGTTGGTTGATAATTTGGTTCATCAATAACTCCCGGATCGAGGATAACTATTGTATGCATTCCCATTGCTCGCAACTCATTAAAATATTCTTTTAAACCTTTATAATTGATTGGATCCACTGTAAAATCTTTTTCTGCATCCATATAATCAATGTCGGCATATTGAACATCTAGTGGAATACCTTTGTCTAAATTACGTTTAACAATATTTTTCATATGTGTTAAATTTGAATAATCCCATCGAGATAATTGAAAACCTAAAGACCACTAAAAAAACACATCATTTAGTAGATACATCTTCAACACAAATTTTTTGTTATTTTTTTCCAACAATGTATTATTTTAACAAGCAGAGAGGAAAATATTATTCATTCATTAATGATTATATCGTCAGCTCACAAAAGAAAATTCAGTTGTTATTCTGAAGATTTCACTATCCACTGATTCAAATTTTCACAAATTATTGTACAACTTACGTATGGTGGTAATATAGATCGTCCAACAAGCCACGTATACTGTTGAATGACTGCTTCTGGTTGTGGTCCCATAAAAACATAAAAATCTAAAATTCCACCAATTGTTCTCATTGTTAATGATGGCGTAGGTGTAAATGAATAATCCATGGCATTTGAGTTAAGTAGTAAAACTCCGTGCATATTGCCTGACGGTAATCCAGTGTTTTTTTGCTGTTCCATAACCAAATAAAATGGATGTTGACCATAATGATTTGTATTGTTCATCCAATTTGTTCCTTGATCTCGTGCAAAAATTCCCCATGATGTATATTGTAAATTATGTTTTAATGTATCATGATTATTTTCACCAAAACCGTATACATTCGATGATTGAAGACGTGTAACAATTTGTAAGAATTGATTATTTAATACAAGACCTCCAAGACTAGTATCAAAGAGATTTTCTGATGTTGAACGACGTTTAATGACAAATGAAAATATATTATCCAATGAAAGATTTGATGATTCTTTAAATTCATATTGCGGTGATTGAGCTTTACCTGATGATGGACTTAAAGGAATTGGAACCTTAACGAGTAAACAAAAAAAAAAATGAATGTTAGATTTCGTAGAGACCTAACCCTACAAGAAAAATTTCAGTGTACACCAGTGTCTAGCAAATGTCAATCAATAGTATTGATGTTATACTAAACATTTTTTTGCTGAAGTAAAAATCCTGTACCGATCTGAAGAGTGACACTGGTATCGAACAACTGTCCATCCAATATATTTTATACCGGTACGGGTGCGCATCGGTATGCAAATAAATACGACGAGTGCTGGTAAAACTTTTATTTACATGGAATCCATTAACGAAAGCACACGTTTACTCTCTAGATTATCGGTAATTTTACGTTCACACGTAGTTATCGAGTTTAAGTTTCACTTAGCTACATATTACAAAAATGTCTTGTTTTTTTTTTATACTTACTTCATAACGTGGCTTATCCGCATCGTACAATTTAAAATGTAGAATATCATTTGTATAGTATTGTACATCGAGTATAACATTTTCAATAGGATCTTGATATGGACTTTGTACAGCGGTATTTCGTTTTAATTCAAATCTTAAACCATTGTGAGTTTGTTTTGGTTGATTTTTTTGTAATTTGTATCCATAATTGGGTGCATAAAAACATCGAGGTATTCCATTATCATTTGATTTTTCATCAAACAGACAATTTCGATTTGAACATGATTCTTTGCTAAACGATTTATCATGATCCGGGTAACAATCGATACGATCTTGTGGTTCAACATGAACTTGTCCACGAACATAAGATGATAAATAGTATAAAATAATTAAAAGACATCCCATAGTAAACATAAATCGACGAGTTTTTCCCATTGTTTGTTTGAGAATTCGATAAAAGAACTAAATAAAATAAAAATATCAAATACAAATCAAAATTATAATAAAAAAAAATGATTAAAAAATTTGAAAGCCGATTTATGGATGAACTATGATTATATGAGTAAAGAAATTATTAATTTTTGATACAATAATAATCATTAAAAAAAAGTATATTTAAATTTTTTTTTAAGAAAATAGACAAAAAAAAAACAAGCAGCAAAAGACATACCCTTCTCATCCTGCGAATGATGAAGTGTATGCGCATTGATGATATTAATTGTAAATGAATTGATAATATTAATTATCTTAAACATGTTGTAATTTGTTTTATTATTTTCAAGCGCATACCAACATGCCGCCAACTAAATCAATACATAAATTATAATTAAGCAAGTATAGGTTCATCTTATTATACTTAAAAATAAAATAAACAATTAAACAATTAAATGACAACGAAGTATATCTTTTATGTTGAATATACTCGACTTCCTAATAATACAATAATCTACAGAACTATCGACTACTTCAATGGTACAGGACATCTTGCATTTATACGAAATCAACGAAAAGTAATTCTTGTCAAACTATTCCGGAGCGATAGCACAAAAAAGTCGAGAATATGTCTGTATCAAATCGAAACTGTTGTTCATAGGATCATGATCAACTCACATACCCTAGGGGACAAATAATTTGCGAGTCTGTATTTCTGCATGTGATCTATCTATAGATGATTCAAGAAGTCTACTTGTAATGTGGATGAAAAAACACAATTATTAACAATATTTGACTTCTGGTACTTTATTCTTATTAGTAAATCATCGAGTTCAAAATTAGGTCAATTCTTACATGAAAAAATTGTTCTTGTTCAGTGATTTCATTCCCGTTCAGAGGTGACCACTGATAGTTATAATTCCGATGTTCGTGTGGGATCATAGAACTGCTGTATAAAAATAATCGTCCTTTTCATGACATTCACGTGTCAAGCACGTTTATTTCTCTTTTCTTTCAGTTATGAAGAACTGAAAGAGACGTCTTTTTTATGTGTATGTGGGTGTTATTTCAAAATAGTAAGAACACCATCGTGCATGAAATCATGTGTATGAATAGTTCAGGTGTATCTGTATACTGTAGTGCAACGATTTCCCTTTTCTTTTCTCTCTTATAGCGTACCTTTTTCTTGTCTAGCAATAAAAGTCTTCTGTAACCACTTTATTTTGCTGCCATCTGACACCACGAAAACGGCAAGGGAAAATAAATGCAGCCGTTCTCATTTTACTATCCATTCAGACGAATAAAAAGACATACAATTAAAGCTCAAGTAAAGGAATGTTTCTAGTGAATTTAAGTATGCAATGATAGATACTCTTTTTCTAATGTATGGCATATCAATCCGATTTGAAAAGTTTGTTCAATCATAACCGGTTGCACATTAGGATTGTCTGTAGCCGGTTATATTATACGTAATAACTTCTGTATCGGGATACTCTCAAAAAAATTTTGCACAACGTTTTTTATCAAATAATTTTTCATTAATTTCTTGCATGCGACTGAAGGAAAAAAGCTACCTATCCGGACCCCAAAGTTGTTGCATATAAGACAATCAACTATGGACAATTCGAATGTACAATCAATTACTGTCAAACAAGCTTTTCAAATTTTGCGATCGAATCGATACTGAATTTGTACTCTAAAACTTTATTTTAACCCTTTACGGCCGGTTGCATAAGCCATTTAGTAACAATATCCCCTTCTGTGCATATTCCTTTTCTGTCGGCTGCCAAAAATTAACTAATAAAAATATTCCTCCCTTTATATTTATTGTTTTGCTGTGACAGGGATCGGCAAAGTGTATTTTTTTAGAACGAAATTCCTTCGACGCTTAATAGATCGATGTTACCGGTAGTCAACACCCGGCAACAAAGGGTTAAGTAGAAATAACAATGCGTAGCACCTTAGGCGGCGGAGCAAGTACGAAATATTGTCGTTCGCCGTTATTTCACTATTTTTCGTTGAGTCAGCTTGGTTTGCTATGGCCAACAGTGTCTAATGATTACTGATATTTTCGGAAAAGCTCCTTAAAAGATCCCTTTCTCGTACACTTAAGTAATAGACACTTGATTCCAGAAAGCTGTTCTTGGTACTTGTAATTGTACCAAAAACCAAAAAACTTGAGAAACTTCAAAAGTATAAAAACGATATATCTGAGATAAGAAATCAGAAAGAACTACTTTCAGAAAACGTCTGAAAAACAAGCCGATGACAGTAAGAAAACGGTACTTTCAACAGAATGTTTTCCTATTGTAAAGAACAGCCGTAAACGCGGCGTTAACCACCCGTGAAGTTATTCTGTTTGTTTGTTCTAATTGCAATGTTCGTAGGCATGTTACCTACTGTTATCGCGCCAGTCAGGAGAATACGATATTCTTATTGGCCAAGCCGACAAAAATTTGCCAGCTAAATGGGGTATGAGTTAGTTTTAGGTAGTTTTATAAGAGCATCGGTTAAAACATTTATGCCTTTTTGGACTGGTGAATAATGAACGTTTAAAAGAACGGAGGCAGCGTTAAGCAAAACATTAGCCACCAGTGTCATAGCTAACACATCACAAAATACAACAATTAAAATATCAAAAACAAACAGAGTGCTACCAAGGTATATTTCAACAACAAGCGAAAAATTGAGAAAAATTCTACTGTCATAAAATGAACCTTTTTTCGACGATGTTTTCATCGAACTACTTCTCGAAAAAAGTATATCTCCACTGATATCAGGATTTTTATATATTTCCAACTTTAATAGCAAGTTTCATCCGATTACGAATACTTTCTCAAAAAAAAAAATTCACAAAGACGTTTTTATCAAATATTTTCTCTTCAGAATAATTACTTCTTTATTATTTAATTTTTTGCTCATTCATTTATGCGGCTCGGGTTACGAAAATTAGGCGCAGCTCATCAGTAATCTTAATAGATGCACAGTATTCTTCTATAGATCAAGTGTTTTTTATGTGCCATTTAGAAACAGTCATCAACCCTTAGAGAACATATCGATCGAATTATTTAGTGGTGAACAAAAGTCTTCTTTGTGTTTGACCAGTTATTATGGTTGACAAAGCAGATATATGTTTTAGTAATTATATATCCGTTTAAGCAAGCTCTGTGAAATTTAATATAATTATATTAGTATGGTTATTATTGAAGCTGTATAAAAAGCATTACTACTGTCGATGAATTATACCTCCTCTGCCAAATTTGTACACACACCCTAATCAGAAAACATCTATATTTATTTCGATTGTCTATACGCTAATCTCTCTGATACCCGAAACATCTAATAAACCAAAGATGTTATTCGACAAAGTATATGTAAATAGCAACAAGAGTAATTTTCAAATAATAACATGTTTTTAATGTGTGCGTGTGTATGATATTTACTGTTTTTAGATCTGTTCTTTTAAGTGTTAATACTGAGAAGCTTAATATCCAAAAATGTGAAAATATAGCGAACCTCGATGAAAGTACTTTTTTCTCTGTATTTCTAGTCTAAGAAGGTTAATATATCAATAATTATCTTTGTCATTAACATTTACAAGGTAACAAATTTTATGAGCAAATGTCCAAAACAACTTGTTTTCTTAAAAACAAATATGTAGACATACAAGTATGGATAGTACAGAATAGAAAGTATTCCAGTAAGAAAGGGTTGCACGAGTGTGCAAGTATTAGACCAGAAAATGTTAAAACGTGGTACAATTTTCCCCGAATCTTTTAAATTTATTTTTCAAATATTGAGTCGAAATGCATTTTAAGTATGAAGAATCAGAAAATTATTGTAACTAATATATGTTTTGGGCAAAATTCAAATTGTATTGACTGAATCATGTTGAACAATATTGATCATACATAAGGATTTGAAAGCAAATGTATTAAAGTACTAAAAGATTGTGATCGAAAAAAAATCTCATCTTTGTAGTCAAGATGGTGATACATTGAACGACATCTGTTCATTAGATAATACAACTTCTAGTTGAGCATGAAGTAAAATAAAAGCATCTGTGCCTCCAAAACGAATAAATGCTGACTTCGACTCCTGTGCTCAATTTTAAGTGTAATTTACCATTTTTCATCGACTTTTTATCAAACTGAAATTTATTTTAAATAAGAAAAGCTACCACTTTCTTTCGAAAATTCTTTCTCACCTGAGCCATCCAGTGAACTCGTCCAGTGGACGAGTTACTTGGCTGAAAAGTTAACTCACATCGAACGACGGGTTAAAGGTACCCTCCTCTTTTTGGGCTTTCCGTAGAAACGCTGTGAAATAAAAACTAAAAGTCACTATGGCTTCATATTTTCAGAACTGATCGGAAACTCAATGGAGCACTTTTTCGTTTTTGTTTCAAGTTTTTAACTATTGCCGTTCCAGATTTGTTTCCAGACAATTCGGGTTTTCATCGGACCACATTACGGCTCCCCTTAAATTTCATCCGATCGAGTTAAAAGTTTTACCGGAGGTACTCAAGAAAATGAAAACAATTTCCCAAAAAATACCTCTGGTAAAACTTTTAACTCGATCGGATGAAA